>JAQZBX010005009.1:0-57888 GCA_029593785.1 Cabassous unicinctus | reverse complement strand
CTCCCCTCCCTGCCCCGAAAATGTCCAGTGGCCACTGTCTCCACCTCACTGTTACAATTTCTTCCATTGCTTGAATCACAATATACGACAGAACACCACCAAGTCCATTCTAGTCCACAGCTCTTCCCCCAATCCTGGGGGTTTTGGGATGGTGATGTCCACTCCACCTCCAAGTGAGAGAAGGTTTATATTCCATGGATACGGTGGATGGGATTATCCTGCCTGCAGCTGCAGGCCCCCTCCGTTCCCTGGGATGGCCGTTACCCATGGTCGTCTCCTCGCCAGGTGACTTGTATGAGTCCATTGAGCTATAGGGCAGGGGTTGCAGCTGCACCGAGATTGCAGGCACAGCTGGCACATAGGTAGGCCAGAGGCTCCAGTATCTGGAGGTACACCTAAAAACTCAAGCATCACATATAGGTTTGAATAGAAGGGACTGATGGGCCATGTGCAGGGAGGACTTATTTGAGTCTGACTCTGTCACTCTCAGGAGCACAGATTCCAAAGAGGAGCCCACTAATAAGGCATCAATCTCTGGGGCTATCCCCACTTATATAGGACCTGGGTGTCTCCAGAGTCCTCAGGAGCCTCTCTGTATGGGGTGACATCCATCCTGGTGTTCTATGAGATCCTACTGAGGTATGCGTAAGCATTACCTCTGGGATGACCTCCCGACTCTCTTTGAAGTCTCTTAGCCACATAAACTCATTTCTCTTTACTCTTTCCCCCTTTCATTCAAAATTTTTTTTTTCCAATCACGTTGCCAGTTGGCACTTGTTATTAATCCCTCATTGCTAGGGAGGCTCATCCCCAGGAGTCATGTCCGATTATGGGAAATATTGGTCTGATATTTCTTGCTGTGTCTTATTTCCACTTGTGTTAATCAGTGTAAAGTTGGCCTCAAAAATGAAGTTGGGCAGTAGTCACTCTTTAATTTTATGGAGGGCTTTATGTAGACTTGACATTATTTTCCCCTTAACTCTTGGGAGAATTCAGCAGTGAAGTCATGTGTGGCTGAGCTTTCTTTGTGCAAATAATTTTACCTAAAATTAAATTAACTATATACATATACATATATATATAAATACACATACATATACATATGGCCCATTCAGATTATCTACTTCTTCTTGAGTGAGCCCTGATAATTTCTGTCTTTCAAGGAACTTGTTCATTTCATCAAAGTTGTCAAAATTTTTGCCACAAAATTGTATGTGATAGTCTATTATCCACTTTCTAATAGTTGCATAATCTGTAGTGATGTCATCTTGTTTTCCTGATTGTCATAATTTTTAATTCTCTTTTCTTAGGTCAGTCTCACTAGAAGTTGAATGTTATTGATTTCAAAGAACTATCTTTTCATTCATTTATTTCTGTACTGTTTTTTGTATATCCTTTTCATTTTTATTTGTTTGTTTTCAATTATTTCTTTTCTTCCACCTACTTTGAGTTTAATTTGCTCTTCTATTTCTAGTTTCAAAAGTTAGAGCTTTCTTTTCTCATATAGATGTTTAGAACTATATAATTTCCTCCAAACACTGTTTTAGCAGTATCCCACAAATTCCGATATGTTTTTCTTTGATATTTTTCATTCAAAATACTTTCAAGTTCTCTATTTCTTTTTTTCTTTTATGTATTAGTTATACACAAAAGTGTTATTTGTTCCCAGATATTTGGAATTATTATAGATGTCTTTCTTTTTTTTAATTTCTATTATGCTCCATAGATGAGAATATGTGGTCAAATTATGTGAACATAATTTTTATGCAGCCTTTAAATTTATTTAGACTTTTTTTTAAGTCCAAACTACAGAAAAACTTGCTAAAATTTCAATACACTCTTAAAAAAAGAATGTTTATTTTGTTATTCAGTGGAATGTTCTACAAATATCAGATCAAATTGGTTAATACTTTGTTTAAGTCTACTATATCTTTGCTAATTTTCAGTCTTCTTATCTTATTCTATCAATATTAAAAGGAGTATAATATTCTGTGACTAGAATTTGGAATCATCATTTTTTCTTTGCAATTCTATCAGGTTATGCTTTATAAATTTTGAATATAACATTTGAGATTATTAATTCTTTATTATTTGACCACTTTACTACTATGAAATCACTTTCTTATCCATGATAGTAGCATATCCTCTTACAATCTGATTTGTCTAATGTTAATATAACCACTTCAGTTTACTTTTGACTACTGTTAGTATAGTATTACTTTTTTATATTATTTTATTTTTTAACTATGTCTTTATATTTAAAGTATGTTTCTTGTAAGTAGCATGTAGTTATTCTTGATTCTGCTCTAAGTTGACAATCTCTGCCTTTTAATTGGCATGCTTATTTCATTAAAATTTAATGTGAATAGTAATATTGTTTCATTTAAGTCTAGAATATTGATCATTGTTTTCTATCTCTTTTGTTCTTCGCTCCCTTTTTCTTCTGATTTTGCCTTATTTAAATATTGTATAACTCCAATTTATCGCATTCATTGTTTTGTTAACGAAAATTATTTTCTTTGTTATTTTAGGAGTTGGTTTTGGTTTTATAGTCAATCTTTATTACATTCCACCTGAAGCCTATAATTGTCTATTTAAAGTTTCCCTCCCTCTCTTTATCTTATCAGTGCCACACTTTTTGCTAATGTAGTGCAATTAACCACAGGATACAGTCTTATTATTATTTTTAAACAGTTACCTTTAATGTGATTTCAGGTAAGGATTTTTAAAGTAATTTGGAGAAATGAATTCAATTCGTTATTTAGATCCAGATTTCCATTTGGTAGTTTTTCCCTTCTGTTTGAAACACTTCCCTTGTCATTTCTTAGAATGTGACTCTCCTAATGATGAATTATTTCAGCTTTTGTTTGCCTGTATTTGAAAGATATTATCATTTATATTATAGAATTGTAAGTTGATCTTTTTTTTCCCCAGTACTTTGAACACTGCTCAACTCTCATGTTGCTTGCTTTATTAAAATAAGAAATCGATTAACTTTACTTTCCCTTCTTTCTCTGTTTGCAATGTAATCTTTTCTCTATCTTCTTTTAATATTTTTTTCATCACTGGTTTTGAAAAATGTGATTATGATATTCCTTGACATGATTTTTTTCTTATTTCTTGTAGTTCAGTTTTGTGGAACATACTGGATTTCTGTGTTTAAAGTTATAGCTATATTTGAAAAAAATTAGCTCTTTTTTCAAGTATTTTTCTGTCACCCACTCCCATTGGGACTCCATTTTTTTTGTATATTAGGTCATTTGAAGCAGCCATATAATTCACTGATGTTATTTTCATATATTGGATTAATTTTTCTCAGTATGTATTTTTTTTGGTTATTTCTATTGTTATGGCTTCTAGCTTGCTGAAGATTTTCCCTTCCTTATATAATCAGTTCTTAATCCCATCAAGGCACTTTTCACTTCAGATATTGAATTTTTGTATCTGGAAGTTTGAGTTGGGTATTTTTCTATATACCTTCTATGCCTCTAGTTAATTTTAAACATATGAAATACAGTTATTATTAATCTTTTAATATCATTGTCCTATCATAACATCTGGGTTTGTTCTGGGTTGGCTTTGATTCATTGACTATATTCCTTTTTGTGGGGACATGCTTTCCCACTGCTTTCTAATTTGGATACCCTACTTTTTCCATGTTGGGAGCCATATATAATTACAGTTCTATAAATAATCAAGATTTTTTTTTATAGGGTGCAGGTTAAATTACTTGGATTCAGTTTGTTCATTTGGGGTCTTGCTTTATGATTTATTAGCCTGGCCCAGAGATTTCTCATTCTAGGACTAATTATTACACATTACAGAGGCAAAGCATTCTTGATTATTCTACCCAATGCCTCATGATCTATGATTTTTTTTTCCATTCTGGTGGTGGAAACAGACACAATTCCCATCCCTATATGAATAATTGACTCTGTTCTCCAATACTTTGGGATGCTTCCCACTCTGGCCACAGGTAGTTTCCTCACAACTTGCTAAAATAGACAATATTTTGTGTAATAAATATCAACAAATATCATTTGAGTCATGATTCAAATGATGCAGAGTATGTCCTCTGATCCCAATGTAAATAAGTGTTATAAATGTGTTTCAAACTTACCAAAATATGTAGAGATATACATCATTTCTGTAAATCTCATAGGTCAAAGCAGAAATCACAAGCTATTAGATAATATTTTAAATTGATATTTTAGTTTGCCACAAGGCTTCCAATGCAAAGTAACAAAAAATGGGGTGGGTCTTATTAGGGGAATTTTATTATGGTGAAAGCTTACAGTTTTGAAGCCATGATATGTCCTAATCAAGGCACCATCAGAGTTGCTTTCTATCAAAAGTTTGGCTGCTAGCAGATACTGGTATCTTGCCACATGGCAAGGCAAGATGGTGGCCAATCTCTGCCAAGGTTCCTGCCTTCCTCTCCAGGCTCACCATATCCCAGAGCTCAGCTGTAGTCAATAAGGCATATGGCTTGTCGCTTTCTGGGCCTTTCTCTTAGCTTAAGCTTCTCTGCTCTCTCCCTGAGCTCAGCTGTTGGTGATCAGGCATATCAACCTGGGCTTCCTCTCCTTGAGCTTCTTGGGGCTTCTGTGTCTTTCTGCAGCTTTAGGCAAACCTGGAGTCATCTCTCTCAAATGGCAGGGTCAAAATGTCAGTATTCTCTTTCTCTTTGTCTCTGCTTTTGGTCCTCAATTTATATAAGACCCAGCAAGAGAGTGAAGACCCAACCTGGGTCATGCCTTACTGACATAGTTCAATCAGAAGCCCTAAAAAGATCTAATTAAGTGATTTAATCAAAGGTCCCTTAACTGAATATAAAGAAATCAATGGATCCCACACCCATGGGAATGGATTATGTAAACAATCTTTTTCTGGGGTTCACAAAATTCAAACTGTCACAACTGAATAAAAAGGAAATAATAGCACATAAAAAAATTTGAGGTTAGTGCTAAATCAGGGATTAAAGGGAAATTTAAAGTATTAATTCTTATCATAGAAAAGCAGAAAGATTTCATACAATTGATTTAAGTCTCATTAGCAAAACTAGAAAAAAATGAAATTAAACACAAATCAAGCAAACAGAATGAATTAATAAATAAAAAGTAGAAAATGAAATGAAAATATAAAACCTATGGAAATATCAATGTAATAAAAATTGATTATTTGAAAAGATTTCAAAGATTGGTAAACTTCTAGCCACCTTGGTCAGCAGAAATGTAAGACAGAGAGTGGGAGAGAGAGCAAACATTTCCATGATATGGAATAAAATAAGAGTTGTAATTCAAGACCCTTCAGCATTAAAATAATAAGAATAAATATGTTCAATACATTTGACAATAACATAAAATAGTAGAATTCCTTAAAAATACAACACAAAGTAACATACCTCATTGAAGAATCAATAGACAACCCTAATGCAATTATTTCTGTTACAGAATTTCTTGTTAAAAATGTTCACAAACATAATTGGCAGGTTGAGACAGCTTTAACTGGATTATACCCATACTTTAAGGAAGAAAAAATGCAAATTCTATACAAACTCTTCCATAAAATATTAAAGGAAGGAAAATTTTCCAACTCATTTCGTGGTCCAGAAGCACAGCCTGAAATGAAAAACAGAAAAAGGGTTTGAAACAAAAGCTATATAACAATAGACTTCATATCACAAATTTCTTTAATTTTTTATCAAATCACATCATCAATATAATAATAATATACATGATAATATATATTAATGCATAATTAATGATAACGGATATAAAAATAAAATATACTATGACCATGTGTGTATTAGTCAGCCAAAGGGATGCTGATACAAAATACCAGAAATCAGTTGGTTTTATAAAGGGTATTTATTTGGGGTAGAAGTCTTCAGTTACCAGGCCATAAAGCTTAAGTTTCTTCCCTCACCAAAGTCCATTGCCACGTGTTGGAGCAAGACAGCTGCTGATGTTTGACAGGGTTCAGGCTACTTGGGTTCCTCTCTTCCTGGGGATTGCCTCTCTCTGGGCTCAGGCTTGCTTTGTGCCACAAGGCCAGCTCTAGACTATCAGGCAAATGACTTGCTTCTCTCCTACAGCCTTCTCTCTTTCCTCACGACCAAGCTCTTCTGTATGCTACTTTCCAGGGCTCCGGCTCAAGACTCAATATCACAACTCCAACTCAAAACTACTCCAAATATGTTCTTTTCCAATGCCTTTTATATTTGATTTCCCCACCCACCAAAGGGTGAGGCTCAATGCCCTACTGACGTGGCCCAGTTAACGCCCTAATCATAACTTAATCATGCCCAGATTAGCAGAACAGTTTACAAGCATAATCCAGTATCTATTTTTGGAATTCTGATTACATCAAACTGCCAAACTGCTACACTCCACCCTCTGAATTCCAAAAATACATTACAATATTAAAAAAAAAAACTTAAATCAGTAACAATGCAAGTATAAAATCATATCATAATCTAGTTTAAAGAAATACAGTTTGTCTTTGGGCAAAATCCTGTCTGCTGTAGATCTCTGAAAATTACAAAAACATTTAACTGTGTCCAATACACAAATGGAAAGACAAAGGATAAACATTTTCATTATCATAAGGAAAAATTGGGAGGGAAACATAAATCATGGGTCCTCTACAGTTCAGTAAATTTGTAGGGCATCCACCATTCGATTTCAAAGTCTGAGAGTCATTCTTAAGAAGATGGTTTCTTCTTCTTGGGGCCACATGGGAACTCACCCTTTCCACAGGCTTGCCTGATGGCCATTTTCTCAGTTCCACCCACATCAAGCACCTGAGTGTCATCCAAGCTCTAGACCTCACCCTCCAAGAGTGTTGGGGTGATTGCCACATCTTACCCAATCTTTGGGTTAGAGTCTTAGCCGCCCTAGTACAGTGAGGTGAAGACAACATTCCTCCTAACCATTGGCATACAGGCTCAACCCTATCAGAGCAACGAGTTGACCACCTGGCCTTCCCTAATCCATGGGGGACAGGTCCACCCTCTCAGAACTATGGGGTGCTGACCTTAACCACCCAAATCCTTGGGGAATGTGCTCCACCCTCTCTGCACCCTGGGGTAGCAAAACTTTCCCAGAACATTGCTTGGGAACATCTACCCTCTTCAACTTCTGGGGCAAACTCACGCTTTATGTACACATGGGTAGGGCTCCTCTCTTGGCCCAAGGTGATGTCTTAATTCCAGATCTCAGCTTCCATGGTTTCCTTCTTAAAACTGTTTCTCCTTTATTCTTTCCTTTCCATGTCCTTTTTGTCCAAGCTGACAGTGGTTTTGTTCATACAGCTCTCTCAAAAACTTTGTTGGTTTAGCATTCAGGAAGCAGGGGTCCAAGCCATCAGACAGTAAGACTTTCCACAAGTCTTTCTGAGATAATTGCATCTTCAATTCTGATTTACAAGTTCCAGGTTTAGCTAAGTCTTCAAATGGGGCACTTTCATCTGGGAACTTGATTTCCAGAAACTTGGAAGTTCCAAAATCAGTTTCTGTTTTCTTTGTGCTCAAAAGTTTTTTCCTTAGTGTATTTCACTCATCTAGTATTATACTATAAGGTGCAAGGAGAAGCCAAGCCACATTCTCCGAGTTTACCTTGGAAAGTTCTTCAGCTAAATGCACCGGTTTGCTATTTTCAAATTCTGTCTTCCATATAACACCAGGAGTTAATCTTGCTAAGTTCTCTGCAATTTTAAAACATAGATCACCTTTCCTCCAGTTTCTAATAATAGTTTCATCATTTACTTCTAAGGCATTGTGATGGTTGGGGTAATGTGTCAACTCGGCCAGGTAATTGTGTCCAGGTGTTTGTTCCAGCAAGCACTGGACTAATTGTAATACAAGAGCATTTATGGACTTCAATCACCAGAGTTTACTGTGTGGATGCCTGATTACATCTGCATCAATCAAGGAGATTACATCATCAATGGTTGGCGCTTTTATCCAATCAGTTGAATGACTTAAAAGGGGAAGTGATTTCCACATTCAGAGAGAATTACCCAGCTCGTCGTTGGACAGGCAACTTCTCCCAGAAACTCATCAAGGACCTTTCATCGGACTTTCATCAGAGCCCCTGGTTTGCAGCCTGCCTGCAGAAACTGAACTTGTGCATCCCCGCGGTCGCGTGAGAGACTCGTTTAAAATCTCATATTATTGACAGATATCTGCTGTTGATTCTGTTTCCCAAGAGAACCCTGACTAATACAGGCATCATAGAAAGTCTCTTTAGCATCCATATTACAATCAACAGTCTCTTCAAAGTGTTCTAGGCCTTTTCCATCAAGCATTTCACAATTCCTCCAAAAAACATCCCTTACCCATTTATAAAACCGTTCCAACATTTTGGTAATTACCTGACTCCTGGTACCAAATTCTGTATTAGTCAGCCAAAGGGATGCTGATGCAAAATACCAGAAATCAGTTGGTTTTTATAAAGGGTATTTATTTGGGGTAGAAGTCCTCAGTTACCAGGCCATAAAGCATAAATTTCTTCCCTCACCAAAGTCCATTGTCACCTGTTGGAGCAAGACAGCTGCCGATGTTTGAAAGGTTCAGGCTTCTTGGGTTCCTCTCTTCCTGGGGCTTGCCTCTCTCTGGGCTTAGGTTTGCTTTGTGCCACAAGACAAGCTCTAGACTATCAGGCATATAGCTTGCTTCTCTTCCCCGGACCTTCTCTCTTTCCTTATAACCAAGCTCCTCTGTACGCTACTTTCCAGGGCTCCAGCTCAAGACTCCACATCACAACTCCAACTCAAAACTGCTCCAACTCTGTTTTTTGCCGTGCCTTTTATATTTGAGTTCCCTACCCACAGGGGGTGGGGCTCAATGCCTTACTGACATGGCCCAGTTAACGCCCTAATCATAACTTAATCATGCCCAGTTTAGCAGACCAGTTTACAAGCATAATCTAATATCTATTTTTGGAATTCATAATTACATCAAACTGCCAATCTGCTACACTGGAAGAAAAAATGCAAATTCTATACAAACTCCTCCATAAAATATGAAAAGAAGGAAAACTTTCCAACTCATTTCATGGTCCAGAAGTATAGCCTGGCATGAAAAACAGAAAAAGGGTTTGAAACAAAGCTCCATAACAATAGCTTTCATATCACAAATTTCTTTAATTTTTTCATCAAATCACATCATCAATATAATAATAATATACATGATAATATATATTAATGCATAATTAATGATAACTGATATAAAAATAAAATATACTATGACCATGTGAGAGTCATCCCAGGAATGTAAGCCTGGCTCAACATTGAAACCAATATATGGTAAATGTAATTCAAAATACAAACATAATGTAGAATCATAGGTTTTTCTAAATTGGTGCAAAAACAAAATAGTGTTATAATTCAACTTGCACTTTTTATAAAAAACTATATAAAAACTCTCAGTAAAGTAAGGATAGACAGGGAGTTCCTCAATGTTATAAAGGGAAACTATGGAGCCAGCATTAAATAATAATGAAAGAAAGAATGTTTACCTCCTAGGATCAGATACAAGGAAAAACTATATGCTCTCACCACTTTTACTCAAAACTGTAATGGAGGTCCTATCCAATACAATTAAGTAAGCAACATTTAAAAGTATACAGAAATAAATGTAAGATTTTTATTAGCAATTACTTTAATTTACATTTATAGGGCCTGGGGAAGTACGTAAATAGATGCTCAAATAATATGTCTAAATATTTAAAAGGAATAAATCAAGGCAGTAGATATTTAAATAAAGGGTTGTTATCTTATGCTGATAAATATATATCTTTGAAAAAAACACCAAAAAAGAGGACATGTAAAACTTTTTTTTTTTTACATAATTGAAAGGATAATTTCAAAGATGATTGAATCTGATTGTTATTCCAAATGGCTATGTATTCTTTTAATGGATTAGTAATGTTCAAATGAGTAGTAACATGTTATACATTATTGTATATTTATTCCACAAACTTTATTTCCTTGCTGTAATTTCAGAAACTCACATATTATGTTGTTATAATAAAAATAACTCAGTTTACATTTTATTAACAGCAATAATTTAAACAACTAAAAAATAAAATGTACTCAAAGAGCATAAAATTAAAACATATCTTCATTCAAAGTTAAAAGCAAGCAAAAATCTAAATATTAAATATTTTATATATGCTTTCAAAAAGTTATATGCTTATTAAATAGCAAAAATTATTAAAATAAAAATGCAAATACAAATATAATTGAAAAATTATCAGTGCATCAATTCAAGAAATTTTAAATAAGAAATTGTAAACATCTTCAAATTTAAACCCATAAATAACTTATAAAAATAAAATTACATACAATGAGAGCATTCAATAACTATCTGGTTATCAGCTTAAAAAATTATTGCCTAAAAGTATAGGTTACATTTATAAGACACATATTTTACATAAATATGAGAAAAGTGAAATATTTAATATTTTAAAATGTTCCTTATTGGTCATGTGCAATTATGGTCTTATCTTTCTATTTCTGCATACAAAATTGCTACAAACTCAGTGACTTAAAACAGCACACATTTATTTATCTCATATTTTACGTGGGTCAGGAGCCTGGACATAGTGCAGCTCGGTTCTCTGTTCAAGGTCTCCTAAGGCAGGAAAGGTGTTGGCCTGTGCGTTTGTGTTTTCTGAGGCTTGGTGTCCTCTCATAAGCTCTCTGGTTGTTGGTTTAATTCAGGTTCTTGGAGTTGTAGGAGAGAGGCCCTCAGTTCCTAGATGCTCACTGCAGTTTTCTGCTACATGACCTTCTCAAAAAATATGGAATTTGGGGTTTTTTTGAGTTACTGGGTCGGTGATTGAACCCGAGACCTCACATGTGGGATGCCAGCACCCAACCACCAAGCCTCATTGACTGCTGTGAGCTGGCTTCCTTTCTGTCTGCTTGTTGACTGTTTTTTTTTTGTTTTTTTTTTGTCTCTAGGAGGCATGGGGAACCTAACCTGGGACCTCCCATCAAGGAAGCGGGTGCTCAACCACTTGTGCCACATCCTTTCCCTGGAAGTTTATTACTTTAAGGCCAACCAGAGACTTACTTTCTCCCTCTCTCTTGCCCTTTTGCTCTTACTCTCCAGTCTGAAAAACAGAATCTTATACAAAATAATCTTAAAGAAGGAAGTAGCAATCCATCAGTTTGTCATATTCTGTTGACTTAAGCAATTCATAGGTCCTGCCCACACTTAAGGAAAGATGATTATACAGAGCATACCATCAGGAGGCAGAGATTATTAGGGACATCTTATAATTCTGCCTATTACATGTAGTAAATACCATGCTAATTTGTAGCTACCTCTGGGTACATGAAACATGATGAGATGTGAGAACATGGAAGATAGGCATCACTGTAAAATGAATGATACTTCATTATGCAAGAATTGACTGCATTGATTTCTAACAGGAAAGATCTGACAAATTAAAAATAAAAGTTCTTTTTCTGAACTTTTTCATTTTTAGAAATAAAATCACAGAGCCATGTCTACATCGTATATAGCCTTTGTTCTCTGAGTCACAGTTTCTATACTTTTATAAAAGGAATTATAACACAAATACCATCTTCTTAAAAGACTTGTGAGACATCAATATGTGCTACATAAGATTCCTTTCATTTGTAATTTTAGTTTGTTTCTTATCCATTTGTCAGATCATTGCTCTCTAAGAGATTATATTTTGCCAGCTTTGCATTTTCCACATGTCATGTCATCAACTGTATTGACCTGACAATAACGACCAATTAATTATTAGCTTACTGAAATTTAAGCAGAGATAATAAGATTCCTAATATTTGCACTTCAAATATGCATTTCCCAATCCAAATCAAATCAATTAACTAGACATATTTAAAATTTTAAAGTATTCCCTATCAACATTTATCATCTAGGGAAATAATATGCTTTTTCAACAACTCCATTTGTTGTTGTACCTTCTTCTAAAGTCACTTTGCTGGATGACTGATTGCACCCAATTAATTAACAACAAAATTACTCTTGGTGAACTACTTCATTCACAATTTAAACATGCACATATAACCACACAGAGAAGAAATCATTTTTCCATATCTGATGAAGTTGTAGCTTCTTTCATAAATATTATATCAACATTTTTCATGGACCGTTTTTTCCATGTTATTTCATTAAACGCATATATCTTTGTGTCACTGTGTAGGGAATGAGTTCCATGTTGCTTTGAAGAAACTTCTATTAAAGCTTATTCCTGTAAGCACTGGAAGAGCAGCAGAAATGCAATGTATATTATTGGACTTAGAAAAGATTTTTTCAGTCTTCTGGTGGTAAATAGAAATGTTCTTAGAACATCAATGTAAACATTCCATTTTTCCTTGCAACCTTTTTTTTTTTTCTTTATCTAATTTAGGTAGCACATTGACCATTGGTCTTTGGTAAAGGAATACTGCTTCTTGACCTTTTGAATCTTCTTGAGATCAACTGTTCCTTTAAAAGTACAGATGGAATAAAATTTAGAAAGTTTTACACAAATAGTTTAATGAAACAATAATATTGTTTATTCACTGAAGAAGGGAGAATACATTCATAAAATTCTAAAATGTTTGAATAAAAACATTATCACTGAATATAGCAATATGAACATCAATAATGATCTTGAAAGTAACAACCTCATAGAGTAGTGTGGGTGAAATACAGTGTGAGTTAAAATGAGAAGTAACTAGAAATGGTAATTATAGAAAAAATATTGTTATTTTATCCTGTAGTAGAGCAAAGAAATGAAAATGCAATAAATATTAGATCTCATATATTTTTAAGTTGATGAGAATCATGTAATAAAGAGAAACAATTTGGCAATTTGAAATAGAAAGAAGATATTTATAAGAGTGAAGTCCCTGAGGAAGTGAGAACAAATGGAATACAGAGATGTTTTCAGGAGTAACACTTCTTCTTTTGTAATAGGAGGAAACACAAAGAACATGGGCACATAGAGAGGTTAGCTGTATATTTGGTGGTGAAAAGATAAAGCATTTCATTTGATTGTTCATGTTTTCTCAATATAATAGATGGCTATGTAATCAGAGGACAGCAAGGGATAAGGAGTGGAAAGAAGCGTTATAAGAAGTTTGAGAATCAAGGGAAGTCGTGTGGAAGTGGAAGCATATTAGATATACAGTTAACATTTAGGACAATTCTTGCTAGGCTATCAGAATGCATATTAGTAATGCTGTTACATGAATAAATGTTGAATGGTCAGAATTCATTGCAAAATAGAAGACTGAATTCTGGCCATCAAAAATAACTACAAGTGATATAGGATATTATACTTCTGAACTGCTAAACCATTTCTTAAATTACTTGATATATGACACAGCCCCTCTACTAGCATCTCATAAACACCTTAATATCTAGTGACCCAATATCTATAGTCTCACAGATTATTTAGGGATGGGTATCTTGAGAGAATATATCCCTGGTCATCTGAATGCCAAATATAGAATACCTTTTTTTTTTTCATCTTGACCACATTTTTTTTGCTTATAAAGTTAAATTCATTAAGAATGGAATACTAACAAAATGATAGACAAAGAGAGAGCTACACAATATGGGAAAAGCCATTGCAACACATGAAATTTAACATTTATATGTTTGTGTATTTATTGTCAGTCCTTCCTGGAATGCATATTTCTTGAGAACCAGACTTTTTATGTATGGTAATATTGCATTTTCAGCACCTGGAACAATATTTGGAATGGAACAGGAACTTGCTAAGTTTTGGTTGAATGAACGAATAAACCTTAAATTAATGAATGAAAAATTACTGAACATTATAGTGACAGAAGAAAAGAGAGACGAGTACAAGGAAAGAAGGATGTCATGGAATTCTAATAGTAATATAATTTTAAATTATCGAGCACCTTTAAGTTCCAGGACCTGTATTTCCCTTTTACTTGAGTATATTCAATGTGCTAGAACTGTGCTTTACCTTTTAATTAATGTATGCATACAATGCATAAATATTTATATACTATCACAATGCTATTTCATATTTGTTACCATTTTCATTGGCCAGTTGATACAACAGCCACTTGGATAGATAAAATAGCTTGACCAAAGGTAAACAAGTAGTAAATGGTGGAGACATAATACCAGTCCATATTTCAAATTCTCTACAGTTAATTATCCAGATAGGCCCATTCGTATCATGTACAACTTAAGAGAAGAAAAACATTGCAAGTTTTTCTTGGGTGGAGACTCTCTAGGCATACCCTAACATGGAAGAAACATGTGACTGTGTTCCCAGAATTCCCCAAATCACAGAGGAATTGGTATGTGTAATGGCACATGCACAGAAATATATTCTTAAAGAAATCACAGTCATGTAATAGATTTGGTTTCTAGAATAAAGCAAGCAATGGAAGTCCTAAATTCAAGGTAATTCTGGGAAACTGAGATGTAAAAACCTGTGACTTTCTAAGTTAATCTTCCATCATGAAAATGATTCAAGTATTCTCTCTTACCTGATTGTGTCTCCCCTGTACTCCAGGTAGTTTCACTTGACTTTCTCTTGCTTCAATTTAAATCTTTTACTCACCTCTTTGATTTTTCTTTTTTGTAATTGCTAAGTCTGTGTCCACCAATTTTTTCTTCTTTTTCATAACATTAACTTGCCCTAATCTTTCAGGATTCATAGATAAGAGTTTTAGCTACAACTGTCATGTGTTTAATTGTCTCCATATATCCCAAGTCAATTTCTGGATAGAAAGGAGCTTATTGACATTTTATGCCAGTGATATTCAGTCCTTTTTAGAGATTGATTGTGCTCCAGGTACCCATATTTGATCACATGGGTTATATCACAGAGGGGAGTTCATGGTAAATGAAGATTTATCACTTCAGCAAAATTATGGGTAGGGCAGTATCACATAAAATTATGTGGCAAAAGTCAGCAACATAATTGACAGCATATATACAAAGAAAAATGGAGAAGGCATTGTAATGAAAAATCTCCCCAATGTTTAAAGATTGGTAACTATATCCTAGTTGAGCCTGTATCTACAGATAAAAGTTAAGGGGATCACACTGTGAATGCAAATATGGAATTTCAGGATATTTAGATACTTCAAGTCTACTGGTGAATTGCATTTCAATAAATGCCAGAATGAAATCACAAGCTCCCTATCCATGTCCATAGTCATGTAGTTCACACCTTCACATAACTTTCTTCCCCTGTCCAATGATAACAGTGTTAGCATACTTGGCAGTTTGTAGAAAAGACCCACAACAGGTCCTCATTCATGGAAATTAAGAAGTCAAGTCCATTACTGGGATTCTGAAGAATCTATTAAGTTGATGTTTAAACCCAATGGAAATAAACTTTAGCATAGGGAGAAGATGAAGTTTGCCTTAAGTTAGAACTAATCATAAAGGATGAAACAGTCAATCATGGTCAAATTACAATGGTGAATGGAAATTCCCAGCAAGGATGTGGGGTAGAGAGGGGAGGAGCCATGTCCAACAGGGTTGCAACATCCACTCATAGAAGAATACCTTGTTTCCTGAAGCAGAATGGGAAAATGCATTTCCCTGGGTGCATGCTCATTTGGGGCTCCTAGAAATACTTGGAGGGATTGGAAGAAACTGCATGTGATTTGGAGTTCTTACTTGGGCAAATGTGGTCAAGTATGGCAATATGAGTTACAGTTTAACATGGAGTATGCATCTTGTTCCATTGCACTGACAGAGGATAGATCATTTTAAATGTACAGATTTTCATAATGATTGGTCAGGTTTAGTAGGGATCCTATGTACTTTAAGACTGCTAAGAAAACTTTCACATAGAGCCCAGGGATATTGTTGAATAAGAGGAGATGAAATGGTTATTACCAAGTTTTAGTTGCATCCTTTAAATCCTGAAATTCATTTGGTGCCATCATGAAAGAGGAAGGATGCACAATAGACAGAGCTTAAATGAATCATAGGAATTGCAGAACACATCATCTCATATTACTGCATGCAAGAGAAGTGAAAACACTTGGCAAAATTAAGATGATAAAACTGATGATTTTACTGGAGGTCCATGGACTTGTTTGAGGGTTAGTTTGAGAGGAAAATGTTAATGCTGTTGATAATGTCCACATATGAGCCATTCCATGTAAAAAGCTTTGTCAGCAAACTAACAAAAAATCCCACTTGATTGGGATTTATCTTTGACCAGAAGTTCTTAAAATCTTTTTTAAAAGTTATGATACTGACACACATATTTACATTTGGGACTTCACTATTAGTGGAATAGATCTTCCTTTATACAAGTTGAGTACATTAATACCCAGAGAATACTGTGAACTGCACAGGTATCTTTAAATCCTCTCCTCCTAATACAAATTGAACACAGCAGTTGATATTTATATATATCTTAAGAAAACAAAAATAGGGGAAGTTATACTAAAAATATTACATTGTCATTACAAATTACATTTTCTAGGTATACACAAAACCTAGGGGGAAAAAAAGAGAATTAAATTGTTTTACGGCTTTATTTTTTCCTCTCATAAAAGAGCATCATCAGAAGTCAGTCCAGGTTGGTATGGTGCTATCACATTATCAGGGACCCAGGCCGTGACTTTTTCTCAATTTTGCCATCAGATGATCAGATATTCTTGGTGCAGATATTAGGTAGGGTAAGGCAGGAAGGAGCAAATGTGCCTGACAGCTGAGGCAACCAGCATATTAGAGTTTTCCAAAAGCTACACCCATCAAATTTACCTACTTAGTTCTTAGTTCTTAATTGCCTAGTTCTTGGGTAAACACGGAAATTTTATTTTTTACTGAATAAAATGCTGTCTTCAACGAAAAAGAAAAAAATGACAGAATAGATAGTCAGTAGGTCAAAGTATAGTCTTACGCACAATCAACGTAATTGTTGAATATATTGAAAATAATTCAGACTTATTTTCTTTCATTAAAGGATGATTCTTGTGAATGAATTACAAGACAGATCATGGCACTCATAGGATATTATATTCTTCAGACCTATTATGCACTGGGGGCTTCCTAATGTTCAGGCACATGTACGAATATTCTTTAAGCTTTTATTTCTTTGTAGCCCAAAGGATTCAGAAGACTTTGTCAACACCAGGATACTATTAAAGCTACTTCTGTGGTTATAGAATTTGATGTCTTAATGTTTTTCAGTCAAAAACATAGTTTTTTTAAAACTTGATACATGACATACAATATTTGCTAAGAAAAAAAGACAAAATTTATTTTCCCCACATAAAAATAATATTCTTCTTTAGCCTTCTTGAGATATTTAAATATGTTTGCATAATCTTTTTTAGACAGTGTATTAGCCAGCCAAAGGGATGCTGATGCAAGGTACCAGAACTCTGTAGGATTTATAAAGGGTATTTATTTGGGGTAGAAGCTTACAGTCACAAGGCCTTAAAAAGTAAGTTACTTCCCTCACCAAAGTCTGTTGCCACATATTGGAGGAAGATGACTGCCAGTCTCTGTAAGACTTCAGCCTTCCTCTTCCTCTTAAGGCTCTGTGGTCTCAGCTTCTTCTGACCTCAGGTGTAGGCTGGCATAAGGCTTGTCTCTCTCCCTAGGTCTCATTTCTCTCTGGGCTTAGCTGCTGCTTTAGGCTATCAGCCTTATCTTTCTTTCTGGGATCTCTGCTGTGTCTATGGAGATGTCTCTATTTGTCTTTATTCTTCCCCTGTATGTCTAGTTCCATCTGTCCCTCACTGAATGTGTCTGTTTATATATCCTTCAAAGGAGGGCAGTGACTCAACTCTGCACACCCTAATCTTAACATAATTTAATCAAAGGCATCTCAGCTGAATCGAATACAATCAAAGGCTATTACACCCAAAGGAACAGATCAGTTTACAAACATAATCAATATCTCCTTTTTGGAATTCATAGATAATATCAAACTGCCACAGATATCAATAAACACATAGCCTTTATGGTAGCATTCTCATTTTAGGCAGATTTTTTTGAGTGGAGGGGAGGGAGTTATGTTTCAATTATACATTGATATATAACTATACAGATAGACAATTTATTTCAATAACTAAATTGTTTTTATTACTTAAATTTAATAAGAATGAAAACAATATTATGAAAACAATAAGGTCCAAAATATATTTTCAACTGATCTAGCAAAAATATAGACAAAAAGTGTTTTTTGTATAAAATCAATTAAAAATGCAATGTGAAAATATAACTAACAACATATTTAATGCGAAAATATCTTTAAAATCCATTATTTAAAAGAAAGTTATTTTTTAGAGATTTTTTAATTTTAGTTTTGACAACTTTTGTATGTATGGGAGCAAATGCAAATGAAAGCAAATTAAAAGATATTGGGGAAATAATATGGGATAGGAAAATTTAATAGATTTTAATAGATCTAAAATGACAACATGCTGAAAAGGTCATGTGACTGACAAATGGAAGTGTTGGAATTTTCCAATGATGCTAAATCATAACAACCATTGTGTTTGCTAAAACATTAAATGTGATTGTATTGACAGAATCTTGAATTTATTACAATATCACATTTGCTATTTAGTCTTCCAAGCTTTTGTTATTATTTGCTATTTCATGAAAAATGAATCTTATTTATTTACAAATAAATCATATTAAAATGTGTGACAATATTTTGTATTCATTCTCTTTATAGTACCAGTTGATGCTTTACATATGTGAATCATGGTATTTAGTACTCACTATTGATTATTTGCCAATTGATCTTTCTCCAATCACTGCATCATACACAGGGACCAAGTTTGGGTCCTCTATCTATCTACAGCATCTTACACAGTATTTGACCCATAGTATATGTGGAAGAAGAAATTATACACCTAAAACTTTTGTTGGACCCTTGTTTAAAAAAAGAAAATATATACCACAGTATTTAATAAACCTTAGGAAAATAGAATCTTTTATAACAAGAATATTGACTTGAAGAACATTTATACTTTGATAATCATAAAAGCCTGTAACAAAGAGACAAGACGGGAAAAAAGTTAGTTAAATGGTATATCCTATGAAGAAAAAATAAGGTCTTAATATATCTCACATTCTTCCTGGGTTTTTTTACTCAATAATAAATGTAAAATCTCTTCAATTTCCTTGGACTATAACCATTATTAGGAAACATAAAATATCATAGTTTTTATTTAATCTCTAAAATAGGCTTATGTTAAAAAATGCAATTTGTTAATACCGTATAAACTAATTTGATTAGCCAACTCATCGTAACATAAATTGTGTTGGTATTTCTGTTAGAAGAAACTCATCTGTTCAATGTCTGTTTTCTCTTTTTATTTCCAACTATATAAGTAAACTATCTGGTAAGTTTGCCAGATTTAAATTCAAACTTAGCACAAATCCTGTCATCTTCAACATGAATTATCAATTAAGGTTTATTAAATGAGGAAATCAGTGCATCATGGATTTTTGAAAGTCATTGTCATTCCTGATGTCTATTCTGCATTTCATTACAATCTCAACCAATGTGGTTTCATAGATAAAGCCAGAGTGATTCTAAGGGTCTTCAGACCTAATAGGGAAAATGTGGCCTATACTTAAATAAGAGTCTCCTGTGCTTTAATTGTGAGTTTCACTTGCTCTGGTTATGGCATTTTAGTTTAGGTCAGGATAGTTCTCTACTTAATTACCTATTACTGCTTAATTTGTAGTGCTGGGAAACCATTTCCTATTTATAACACAAAGCTATTTACTCCCTAGGGTGTACTAGTCTCAGTCAAATTAACTGCTGTTAATACAATTACCATTTTAAAGAACCAAATCCCTTTTGGACAATTCCAGATATATTTGGAATAGAACACAACAGGTTATTAAACAATTATGTACAACATTACCCATTTATCCACAGTCTCCAAAAGAGTAATTCACTAAAACATTAGGTAATTATTCTTTTATAATTTATAATATGTGTTAATGCTTCCTTTATTTTTTTTTCTAAGAAACCACGTCTTAATGAAGAATACTTAATGCCAGATGGACATGTGGGAGTAGCTTTATCTTACTTCCATCACTTCACTATCTATTATTTAAATCCCTTCCTCAATATTTAAATCCTTATTTTTTAATCCTTCTCCTCTAGCTTGCTCTTGCCTAACTCCTTTTCTGACAGGACGACTGTAAAGTGATTTGAGTAAATATATTTGTTATTTCAGCAATGCTTTTCATACTCCTATTGGACTATACTCTCTATTTCTTCATTATTACTGCTTAGCTTTTTTTTTTTTTAATTTCATACACTGATTTTTTAAAAAGTATAATCAACAGGCATGGAATATATTAGTGTGCTTATCTCTTTTGTGTTTCTTTTTCCATGATCTTATTTCTAATCAGCCTGAGGCAAACAACTGCCTTCTTGTGGAAGAGACAGGGATGAAGAAATTAAAATAATTACCACAGGACTGCAAAATAAAATAAAATGTTAATATTAAAATGTAGTATCCAATAAAAATTTGTAAGCCTGAAACAAGAAATCTGTTTAAAATCTAAAGTTAACTAGAGAGAAAAGAGGTTAAAACATTCTCTATCTCCTGCAATAACTAAATTATATCGAAGAGTTGTACTACATTTCTAAAGTAAGGAGAGGGAAAGGGCATGACAATCCCATGGGATTGTAGAAAGAAAGAAGCTGGAAAGAGCATGCCAATTGCAGGCCAAAGCAGGAGTAGACTTCAGAAAGAAGGTAACTTTTCAGAGAAATAATTTGGTAGAAATGTTTATCATGAAGAAATTGCTCACTGTGAACCCAAGGGCTCAACAATGGTCTTGGATAACAATAAACAGTCAAAGGTTCAGGAAATTTAGTGTACCCAGCACTTGAGGGAACCTGGAGAGCATTAAGCCCTCTCTGTCCCCAGGCATGGGAACAAAGAAAATTCATATTGTCTTTAAGCCCATTTACTCTAAAGAATTTGAGAGAGATATCATCCATGAAGCATGTGGAAAGGATAATTTATCATCATCTTGTGCTTGGAGGGAGAGAAGGAGTTAAGATAAGAGACCCAGAAATGTTCCCACAGAATTATTCTAACTGCCCCTCATTTTCTGCCCAAAGTAATATTACAAAACATTTATATATAATCTTTGAAGTTCTCTGCTTCAGTGATTACTTTATTTTCCCTTATCATTTTCTAAAATAAAAGCTTAAATTTGTCATCTTCTTTTGAGCTAAGTTATTTTTTCAGTGTTTCATAGTTTATATTATTGCCTATATTTATATACAATATTATTAACACTGATTATATTTGTTAGAGATTCCCCTCACTAGGTGTGCAATAGTTAACAAGCTGTGACTCGGTTCCTCATGACATGCATTGAAGAAAGACAGACCCCCTCCATAGCATATATGACTGGCTGAGCACACAAAAACCCGGCACTTCCCCCAAAGGAGCACTCCATAGCCTCTGTGCCTGAAAGCCTGGCACTTCCTCCAAAGGTTGAACAGAGAAACCATATCAGGATGGGGGCAAAGTGAGTTAGAGAACTTACCCCACTCCAGACCAAGGCACCACCAGCTACTTCAGCATTCCAAGGATGCATGACTCCCTAGCTCACTACCCTTTAGCCATACAAGGGAAAAATTTTGCCTTTAGGGCTTCCAATTGTCCCCTGCACCTTACTCGAACCCTCAACCCCCTCACACCGACTATCATTTCCCTACCTAGGAATGTACTGTACAAATGCATAATTCCCCTCTCCAGGGATGGGCTGAAGTCTATTCTTCAGACCCCCTCCACTGGGAGAGCTTCTCAATAAACTTTCTGCCTGCAATCATCAGTCTCCACATTCCAGCAAGTGCGGTTTTTCCAACAACATTGATTTAAGTTCAACACTATGTTAAAACTTAATTTTCCAAAACATAATTGAAGTTAAATTCATTTACTAAAATGAATACTCAAAATAATTTTTCTTATATCACAACATGCATTGGACTTATGGAAAAATCTTCTGTGTTCTAATTAGACAAGAATGCATAAGTAAAATACATTTTCAGATTTTTGTTGACAATCTGCATAAACTTTCTCAATCTCTATTATGTCAAGCAAATTCAGCTATGCAAAACCACACAAAATGAATTGCTTAGTCTGTCAGTATGAGATCAGAGTGTGTTGCTATATGGTGCATTGTGGGAACATAGGCTCAGGCACAACAAAATCTTTCAGCAAATGACCACTTTATTACTAACACGATATAAAGGGTCCAAAAGAGAGGGAAAAAGATCACATTGTGGATGGTTTTCCAGGGAGGAGAACTGTTTGGGTCAGAGTCAGTGGATCATAGCTCCATAGGTACCACTTCATGTATGAGAGAGACCTTGTTCTGTATTAATATTGAGTATTTATTAACCTCAGGGTGAGGAGACCCTGCCTTTGAGCTTTCCCCCCCTGATAACCAGGTAAGGCTGTGTTTTCCCAGTTTTCGTTTCAGTTTTAAGGTATGATCAGGCCTTTTGATTAGACTTAACATCTCCCCTGGGCTGTGGAATAGAAACCTCTGCATACAATAGAAAAAGAGGGTGAAAGGCAAGGGCTTGGAGATGGGCTTTAAGTGTGTCTGTGACTTGCCCAGCAAACTGTGCTAACCATCCCAGAGACCTTCATGTGTCTAGCCCAATCACTGTGTCTTCCCTCTAAAAGCAACCATTATCCTGAATTTATAGGAATCATTTTCCTTGTTTCTTTGTAGTTTCTGTATAGTTTTGCCACCAACATGTGCTTCCTTTATTCACTATTTCTCATGTTTTTAAAAACTTGATATATCTTTTATGCCTCAATTTACAAGTCTTTATACTTACATTCTTCCTTGAAGTACATAAATTGTTTGATCTGCTGAGTCTCCTACTAACTGGATTTTGCTGATTATCTATTCATTGTGCAGTTTGACTTGTTGCTCTGTCCTCTCCCTTACCTGAAAATTAGCAACTGGATCAGAGAGTTATTTGTGATGCCTTTACTAAGATTGCAGTTTGTACTTTTCTTTCACCAAGAGGCACTTGTGTTGGTTTTATGTTCATTTTTTATTTTAGCATCAATGCCTTAGAGACCCAGTAATTCTAAGTAATTACTATTGAAGAATAGCAATTTTTGAAGTCAATCAGTTTTCATGTATAATGAGCTACATTGTCACTAATATATGTCTTACTATTTGTTGTATTAAGATGTAATAGATTGATCTTGCACATTTCTTGTTCCAGACATTTCTCCAAGAAGCCTTCATTTCCTTAAGGGAAAATGGTATTTCAAGACCACAATCTGGGTACTAAAGATATTTATTGGCTCTAGATTTTTCATTTTCATTTCATCTAAGCTTCTTTGGTGCACAAATCCATAATATAATATATATTAATTTATATGCAATATAAATACATTAATGTATATATAAAAGATATGTGTAAGTCATATATAATGAATATATGTAATTTCCAATTCAAATTCAGGGGACAGATTTTTTTTTTTTACTTAAATATTCCATATTAAATCATTAATGTTGTATCTTACATCTTATAATTTACAGGTTACATCTTTCATTTTCAATATAGCCGCTTAAATTTTACCATATTATATCTCTATCCCTTCCAAATAGAGAATCCTGATGAGCAAAAGCAGAGGATAGTCATTTGTTTATGTCACATTACATATGAAATCTCAGAATACTGATATTAATACTAGTACCACTAATTTTCACTAACAAAAACAAATATCTTTCTGATGGGTTGAAGTTCATTGCACATATTATCCTTTTTTTTAAGTTCACTAGGTCCTCTGGAAGTTAGGACCCAAGTCCTTTTGATAGGATCCTCACTAATTGATGAGAACATCCTTGCTATCTGATTTTCAAATGAAATTGTCCAATGGCTTTTACAGAAAGAATCATCTGCACCCTGAATAAAGATAAAATAAAATTAGATTATTGTATATATTTTTACCAAAATTAAATTGAGAATGTTAGAATAAACTATGCTGGTATTAATCTAAAATCTAACCAAATTATTAAAATGTGTAGAAAATAATCCAGAATATTTCCTTAAATTAGAGTAGAAATTCAAATTTTAAAATTTCCCTATTTTCAATTTTTTTCATATAAGTGTTAACATATATAGGGTTTTATATTAACTCTGCATGTTTTAAAGCAGTCTACTCTCCATTATCAACTTTTAAGGGAATATAACAGACATTTTCATAAATCAGGTACAGTAAATCAGAAGGCAATATATTAAGGAAGTTGGCAATTTTATCATCAAATAGGTAAATAATTCTTTAGAAAGGAGATACATATTCACTGACCACTCACTGTGTGTGTGATCCAAGATACAAAAGGGGTTACTCAATCTGTAAGAAAGACATAGAACCAGAGTGGTGGAAAGTGGTTCCCACCCCTCCAAAAGCTTAGTATATGCATGTAGACTGAACAAGTAACTATAAATTACTCAACTTTGGCATCACTCTGTATTTTTTTTCCAAGTCAATGACTATTTATATCTTTGTCTGGTTAGTATGTTGACACCTGCCTTCATGCTGCTTTACAAAAGCATCCCACAAGTGCCCTGAGATTTTGCAATTCTTCACTGAAGCTTTCCTATACCTACATCCCCTATGTCCAATCCTTCCTTTTTCATTTGTAATCATTGCCATTTGAGTAGTAATATTTTCACTCAGAGAGGTTGTGTTATTGTAGATGAAGTAGTCCAAATCCTGGTACCTGCATGTGTAAAGAGAGTGAACAAATCCTCAACACACAGTATTGGAGGTGATTAATTAAAAGGAATGCAGTGGAAGAAATTAATCAGGAATGTTTATTGATTCTGAACTAAGAATTCAAACCTGAAGAGGATGGTGAGAGAAAGGGGAAGCACAGAAAAGAATCTTTCAATCACTATATAGTAGAAAGGAAAGGGAAACTGGGTTTTACTGGAAACATGAAATATGAAGTCTTTTAAGCATGGAAGTGCATTTTTTTAAAAGGGAGAAAGTTTGATTGAGCCATAATTTCCATGAAGTAGAAATATTTATCAAGTTACTGACATATTTATCAATTAATATAGCATGTATCAGTATTTGATTACTTTTTATTTTCTTTTTTATATACCCACCTACCCAAGCCTACCACATTTTATTTATTCATTCATCAGTTGATAGATATTTGGATTGTTTCTACTTTTTGGATATTATGAATAGTGTTGCCATGAATATTCAGGTACAAGTTTTTGTGTGGGCATATATTTTCACTTCTACTAGATATTTATTTAAGAATGCAATTCCTTGGTCATAAGGTTACTCTGTTTAAAATTTGAGAAACTGCCAGACTATTTTAAAGAGTGGCTGAACTATTAACTGTTCCAGTGAATGAGGGTTCCAATTTCTCCACATTATCATCAATATTTGTTATTTTTTGTCTTTTTTATTATAGCATCTTAATAGATGTGAAAGGGAATCCTATTGTGGTTTTGATTTGAATTTCCCTGATGGCTAATGACGCTGGGCAACATTTTATGTGCTTGTTGGCCACTGGTATATCTTCTTTGGAGAAATGTCTATCAGACAGATTCTTTGGCCATTTTTAAATTGGGTTATTTATCTTCTTCTTAGTAGTACATTGTATTTTCTAGATTAAGTGCCTTATCAGGTAAAATAATTTTAAAAATTTTCCTTCTCTTCTGTGGATTGTACTTTTATTTTCTTGATGGTGTCCATTGAAAAATATTTTCTTTTAATTTATATGAAATCCATTTTCTCTCTTTACCTTTTGTTGCTTGCACTTTTGGTGTCTTATTTAAGAAAACTTTCCTAACCCAAGTTCATGAAGATTCATTTCTATATTTTCTTTTAATAGTTTCATAGCTTTAGCTCTTTCATTTAGGAGTTTGATCCATTTAAGTTAATTTTTGTGTATAGTATAAAGAAAGAGTGCAACATTTGCATGTGGATATCCATCAAAAAACAATATATTAAAAACACTATTATTTTACTGTTTAATTGTCTTAGTAACTTTTTCGAAAATCAATTGATGCTAAATGTGAACTCTCAATTTTAGTCCATTGATCTATATGCCTATCTTTATGTCAGTGTCACACAGTCCGACTCACTAAAGCTTTGTGTTGAATCCTGAAATTAAGGAGTGTAATTCCTCCAACATTTTTCTTCTTTTTGTGATTGCTTTGGTTCTACTGGTCCCTTGTTTTTTCCATGACTTTTAGGATCAGCTTGTCAATTTCTGCAAAAAAATGATGTTGAAATTTTATTAGGAATTGAATCCATAGAACAATTTGCTGAGTATTACCACATTAACAATGTTAAGCCTTGCAATCCATGAACATGGAATGTCTTTCATTTATTTCATCTTCTTTATCTTATTTCAGTGATGTTTTTTTAATTTTATTCTCTATCTTATTCCAGTGACATTTTGTTTGTAATTTTTGGTATACAAATTTTTACCAGAGTACTTGATTCTTTTTGATACTATTGCTAATGGAATTACTTTCTTAATTTCATTTCTGGGTTGTTCATTGCTAAGGTATAGAAATACAATGATCTTTATATACTAATCTTGCATTCACAACCTTGATGAACTCATTTATTAATTCAAATAATTTCTTTGTATGTGTGTGTATGTATTCCTTAGAATTTTCTATGTACAAGGTCATGCCATCTGAAAATACAGTTTTACTTCTTACTTTCTAATCTACGAAGGATTAATTTTAGTTTATTTCCTTGCCTAATTTCAAGGGATAGAACCTCTTTCTTAAGTTTCTCTGGATAGAACCTTTATTTTGAGTAGAAGTGGCAAGACATCCTTGTCTTCTTCATCATATTAGGGAAAAATATTTTGTCTTTTACTATTAAATATGATGTTCCTGTGGATTTCTTGTAGATGCCCTTTGTCAAGTTAAGAAAATGTCCTCTATTTATAGTTTGTTGAGCTCTTTTTTATCGTGATGGCATGTTTGATTTTGTCTAGTGATTTTGTGTGTCTAATGAGATGATTGTTTTATTCTGTCAAGTTAAAATCTACTGTTAATATTCTCTAGTCAATTTTTCATTTCAGTTATTGAACTTCTTAACACCAGAATGACCATTTGCTTCTTTTTTGTGTGATTTTTATCTTTTTATTGATATTTCCTATTTGATGAGACAATATTATAAAGTTTTCCATACTTCTTTAAATATAGTTTCCTTTAATTATTTGAACATCCTTATAATAGCTGCTTTGAAGTCTTTTTCTTTTAAGTTCAATAATTTTTATTGCCTGCTTTTTTCCTGTGTGAGTCATACTTTCCAATATTTTTGCATGTTTCAGTTTACGTTTTTGAAAAGTGGACATTTTAGATAACATATTGCAGCAACTCTGGATACTGATCCCACCCCATATACCCCACACTTTCCATTGCTTGTTGTTGCTACTGTTGTTTGCTTGTATATTTGTTTAGTGAATTGACTGGTGTATTTGTGAAGTCTGTTTTCCCCACCTTGTAAAACTTCTAATTTTCCCCTTCAAAGTGCCCAGCTTTCAGTGTGTGCACAGTCACTCTGGGATGACAGTAGCTGTAACAGAGCTTTCTTTCCCTCTGTGAAGGTTTCTGTCTGTTGTTATCACACCTAGAAATAGGTCACAAATTGCAGGTTGGTTGCTCTATGTTTTTGACAATGTGCTGGGGAATATATTGATCCAATTAAATCCATGTTCCTATGCAAATGTAGTTTTTGAGCCAATATTTGAAGTTTGTTTTGACCCCAAGAGGATGCTTCTTATCTGTCTCTTTCTCTGATTTTCTCTGGTAAACTATCTGGTCTCCTGTTTGGCTTGTTACTCTCCTGGAGCTACCAGCCTGCTTTTAATTGCTTACTATGAAAACTTTCATTATTTTTGAAAGCACTCTTGGACTTGAACTTGACCAGTCTCTATTATAAATAATGTCTGTTCTTTTGAGTAGAGCTTTGGAGATCTCTCTTATGGCCTGAATCTCCCTTTGTCCAAAATTTCTGAGCCAATGTTCTTGATCTGTTAGCATGAATGGTTGACCACTTTTCTAAGAGTGATGCTCTGCTTTGCAAACAAGGTATTGGGAAAATCTGGTACCCTCTGACCGTAGCTTACACTTTCTGCAATGGAAACTCTAACCTATGAGTAAGCTAGAGCAAGGCCAATCATAGCCCAGTATTTTCAACCTGTTGCACCTCAAAAGGAGTTTTTTCCCTCTGCACCAGAAAAAGTGTGGCTGAAGGGAAATCATAACATCTCAGCTTCAATTGCTTTGACTTTAGTCTTTACAGTCTGTAGCTGGAGTGATGAGAAATGCTGGTGGTCTGCTACCCCTAAAGAGATATCAGAGGCTTAACTGGGAGCTGGTGGGAGGTAGAAGGATTTCTGTTTTCTTGGCCACATCTATCTGGAATGGAGCTCCTGTCACCCTGAGCCACCCTGGTAGGGAAGGGAGTAGATCATGGGTCAAACGTAAGACACTCTTGTTCTTAAAAAGATGTTATAGATTTTCTTGAATGTTTCTTCAGTTGGAGTTTGCACATCAGATAGTTTCTGGATTCTTTAAATCATTTTTTAAAAATATTTTTACATCAGCCATTGTTATTGCATTGAGAAACAAGACCTCAGAGCTCCTCAACCACCATTCCAGAAGTGCATTTCCTCCCTTATTGCAGGAATCTGTCCTCCAAAGTCTTGCGGAGATCTGCCCAGCAAAGCCTGTGATGGGGCAAAGAATTACTCTGAACACTGAATATGAGAAAGGCGAGGGGGACAACAGCTAAAGGAACTATTCTCCTGTGCCAACTCCCATCATGATTTTTATTCTCTTTTTACAAAGCACAACATCAGTGGGTATGTGCAGGGGCTCAGAAAGTTCTGGGCTGCACAGGAGATAATGGAGATGCAGAAAGCCTTAACTAAGTAACAGAGCAAAGTAAGAATGTTCCTACTGTTTCCAGCAGTAACTGATAGCAGCGGTTTTCCGCCCGCACAGTAAAGCAGGCCCTAAACTGTTTAAAAGATGTTTTAATCAAAGAGCTCCCACATCTCCCCCTTTCTTGTTTAAAAAAGAAGAAGGAAAGGAAGAGGGAAATGCATCCTGACACAGCCCTTTCTTTCAGCTGCCCCTTTCCCGGTGGTACAAGGAAAAAATGGGAAACAAATTTTGGCTGTGGTGAGGGGGCAGTTATTGTAATGCCAGGTTGCTGTCTGCTACCTGGGTCCTGAACTGAGCTGGGCGTGGGAATCAAAGTAGCCATGGGGGCAGGAGGCCTCCCTCAGAAAGGGTGAAGGTCTGTACCCTACCTGTGTTGGCCCCCAAATTCTCTTCTGATGGCCCCTCTGTGACTGTGCCTGTCTTAGGTTGTTCCTTCCCTGAGGAATCTTACCTGTCACTGGTAACCAGCCATCCTCCGGGGCCAAGCAGGGTGAAGTGAGATGTGCAAGTGAGGGAGGGCCAATATCCCCCAAGAGAGTGAGTTCTGTCTCTTAGACAGCTTATGCCCCTGTGGCCTCCACGCCCAGAATCTGCCTTGGGGTTCTCTTGCCTGCTGGTGGGGCCCTGGCTCTGGTCACAAGTCTTGGGGTAGCCAGGTTTCTTCTCCAGGGAAGGAAAGCCCAACTCAACAGGAAATTCAGGGTAGGGAGGCTTTCTCAGCCTAGGGATACCAGGCTCTTGGTACAAGGCAACCTTACATATAGGACATGCACAAGACACCCCCAGGTCATGGTAGGAACAACAGAATGGGGTGATTCTAGAAAAAGCTCTATGCAGGAAGGAAAAATGTCACAGAGCCAGGCAAATAGGTAGGCAGGTGAGAAGGAAGGAAAGGAGACCTTGGGGTAAAGTTAGGAGACATAAGGCTTTAAAGTTTTCTCTATGAAAGAATGTTTTTCCACAAACAAGATTCAGCCAATGTGATGAATTTCTCTTCAGTGGGACAAGCTCGAGAGAGGGCCTGATAGATTAACCTAAAGATGGACAGCAAAACAAGAAATATGATTATTCCAATAAGAGATATTACTCAGATTTTTATGTTCAGCCCATGAAACTAGACACATTTAACTATTGTAGATAATCATTGAGTGTTTGAAGCACTTTTATTATTTCAATTTAATATCCATATTTATTTATTAATATAAGCGGTTATTTAATTTTTGGTCATTTGAATAGAGCTCTTTTAATAATTTTTATTTATCAATTTAATATTAACATCAGGAGGCATCAAAACATACACTGACACTGAAAAATCAGACAAACACACAAAATGAGTTACAACACACCAACAGAAACATACAACTTTGATTTTACTGCTTTTGAGAATTTTTCTGGAAACTGTGTTGCCAAGTTTTCCTACTTTTTCAGCAGTTTAATTCTATCAGCCTCCACAAGCCCAAAGCCACATTATCATATAGGCAGTAGGGGCTTTGCAGAGTTGCTGCCAGAATGTTTTCTTTATCTTAATCAACTCTTAAACAGAGTGTTTTCTTGCAAGCATGATTTCACTTACAAGAGCTTTGTTCAGCACTTCTGCCCATTGCACTCCCTATTACAAACAATTCAAAAGTATTGTCCTTGGTTTCCTAAAAGAGGAACTTTAGATGTGGAATTATGGGAGCAGGTAGGAAAAATTTAAAGATAAAATATGAGCAAGGAGAAAAATTTCCTATTTCTACCCTAATAACCTGGAGCATAGTAAAAGCAACCTTGTGTCCACTATATATGTCTTGTGCCACGGTTCCCTCAAAGAAACTCCTAGTTAAAGACCATGTGTGCCCTGAAAAGGAAGAAACACTTTTCCCACCTCCACCTCCCCTGGTCTTTTTTGAGAATCAAGAACCTCAGCCGGTATAGAAAAATGCTTAAAAGAAGGTGTAGAGCTAGGAGAATGTCATACTTTTTCTGTAATTCTCCAAAATGAGCAGCCACAGCATGACTAACTTCCCTATGCAGTCTTTAAAGAGCTGCATAAAAGCATTATTGAACCCAATTCCTTCACAAGGAATTTTGGGCTCCATTGCTAATAGCTATCAAATGTGCCCCTGGGATTGGAAAGTCCTTGTAAAAACCATTGTTACCCCAGCTCAAATTAGTGTTTGACAACTAGAATATCAAGAAGGCTGCACTCAACAGGCAGTTTGATATTATTTATGAATTCTAAAAGAGATATTGATTATGTTTGTAAATTGGTCTGTTTCTCTGGATGTGATACCCTTTGATTGTATTAGATTCAGCTGAGAGTTCTGATTAAATTATGTTAAGATTAGGGCTTTGATTTAACCATGTCATTAGAGTATGACTCAGCATTGAGTCCCTGTCCCCTAGGGGTGATAAAACAGACTCTCACATGGAAGTATACACACAGAGAAGATACACAGAAGATCCTGCAGCCCTGGGAAGAGAGATGAGCCTCATACTATACACCTCACCTTGTGAAGAGAACAGAGCAGCTGAGCCCAGAAAGAAATGAGCCCTGGGGAGATGCCAGCTTACAGCTGAGATTGGAAAAAAACTGAGACCACCAAGCTTTAAGAGGAAGAAGGAAAGCTGAACCCTTGCAGACATTGCCCGCCATCTTGCTCCAACAAGTGGCAAATGACTTTGGGTAAGAAAGTACCTCTTATGGTACCTTGAGTTGGACTCTTTAGGGCCTTGTGACTGTAAGCTTCTACCCCAAATAAATACCCTTTATTTATGCATATTTCTGAATAAAATACAGAGTTCTGGTACTTTGCATCAGCACCCCTTTGCCTGACTATTACAGTTCCCTAAGAGATACTTTCTCACCAAAGTTAGTCACCACATCTTGAAGCAAGAGGGTAGGTGATCACTGCCTGCTTTCTCCTTCCTTTTTTTTCTTAATATTCTGTAGTCACAGCTTCTTCCAATCTCAGTTGTAGGCTGGCATAGGGCTTGTCTCTCTTCCATGGGTTTAACTGTTTGAGCTTTCTCCTTTCTGTCACATGGCAGGACTGAAATTGCTGAGCTCTCTCATCTTCCATGTCTAAGGAGCTCTCTCTCTCTCTTCCTGTGTGTGTCATTTATATCAGCCCACCAAAGGGGCAAAGACTCAATCCTGAGTCATGCCCTACTGACATGGTCAAATCAAAGCCCTAATTTTAACAGGTAATTTAACCAAGATATGTCAACTGAATCTATTGCATTCAATAGGTATCACATTCAGAGGAACAGACTAATTTACAAACATAATCCTTCCCTTTTTGGAGGTTCATAAATAATATCAAACTTCCACAGCTTGTTTTATGAGTTTTTCTTTGTATTGTGGCATTGACTTTTGTGTTCTTAACAAGAACTAAAAAGAACAGAGAAGACCAAGAAACACCTTGAATATTAGCTTCACACCACCAGTAAAATTGGCCTTGGAATCTTAGATGGATATTGCAGAAGCCAATTGAAACAGATGGGTTATTGAGACCCCAATTAAAGAAGGAACAAGTATGGTATAAGCCCACTAGTTGCTGTAGATATCAACAGCAGAAAGAATAATACAGTAAGTGTGCTTAGCCAGGGATTAATATAAAATGGGTCATATTATCTTTCTAAACTAGAAAGCTTTTAAAAATCTAAATTTTGACATATATTTTGCCCCAAAGAGATTGAATAATGTGTGTTTAACTTGTATTCATTCTTCTTTTTATGAGTGTTAGCTTATCTGTAACTTCTGCTAGGAAGCTTTGTGATTTTATAATTGAAGTTAAACCATTCAACTATGAGTGCCTAGAGCACTGGGTATATCAACTATCACAGTCCTTTAAATTGCAATGATCTCTTAAGGGATCTATATATCCTATTAGACCATAACTTTTCTGAGGGAAAAAATGATGTTTCTTGGACTCTTTCTTGCATATTTAGTACGTAAGATAGTGCTAAACACATGGTAGAAGGAACAACAGCAAATAAGAATTAACATTTATCGAGGACTTAAATGTTCAAATTACAAACAATTTTATTTTGTTACTATGATGGCTATGGACACTGCTAACTTGATATTCAAACAAAAGTCCATTTACATACTCTACAATCACACAAAATCAAAAAGTGAAGTAATGGGGATATCTTAAATAGTGCTTTTTAAATAAAAAATTAGTAGTAATATGGGTAAAGTTTACATTACTATTACTAACCTTCTTTCCCTAAAACTCATGCTATTTTTTATTTGGTATGGGTGATATGGGGATATTACTTTATTTGAGCATATTCACTCTGAAGATGCTATATGTTTCTGATATCAGAAATAACAAAAATCCTCATTAGCATTTTTAGTCATTTTTAACTTGTATATAGAATCTTCATCTCAGATAGGTATCAATAATTTAGAAGTGATATGAGGCAGGTCAGGCACAGTGGGGTTTTGAGTATAAGATGAGGATGAAAAGAAACGAAAATAGTTTACATTAAAGGAGAGCCTGTTTGGTATGGAGTATCACCCACGTGAATGGTCCTTGAGAAAGGGGAGAGCATAAGGGGCTGAGTGATAGGAAATAGGGGACAGGAGAGGAAAGTAAAGGGAAAATGAGAAATAAATAAATAACTCACTTGCAAAATTGCCTAGGACACACCTTATATTTCTGCCATACCTGAGGTAAAATAGAAGATAGGAGTAAATGTAGGTGACACTTTCACCTCCAGTCTCTCCACATTCCAAATAGGTACAAAATAATGCCAAATATCAAATGCTGGAAGATGAACTTATTCTTTTCTCAGTTTACAGCAAGATTCTATGCATTTAATTTTGAAGCTGATATTTTCAACTTAACTTGATATCGAAGGAGAGGTAAGGAAATTTCTTTCACTGAATAATCACTGATTTCAGAATGAAAATAAATTTGTAATGTAATTACAGCTTTTACATTTTGCAAACCATTTATACATACATATTTTACAGTCACAGCCTGTGAGTTATGAATGGGAAACATTATTATTCTTATGTTATTAGTAAAGTTCCTGAATATCAGATTAAGGGAATTTTGAGAAAATATATAGAAAGCATATAACAGGCCATGATTTACAACTTGCATTTCTAACTCTAAAACTTACTTTGTGTTCATCAAATTACAATTTATAACTGTACTTTATTTTTTGAGAAAACATAAAATATTGAAATTACTTTGCTAAGAAAAAGAGTTTGCATGATAAAATCTCCTATAAAAATAAATTAGTAATTTCATTCAGTTGCATAGTATATAGTGAGGCAAAATTGTTATGTGGAGATAAAAGACAAATAGTAATAGAAGGAAAATATAAAGGTTAAGAAAAAAAGGAAAGGAGGAGAGCAATGAAATACTTTGATGGATACTGTTAGCATGCTTTGCTCTGCCATTCTTACCTAACTATTTAAGTATGGAATAAGATATAGGAGAAAGTATGAATCAAAACCTTTCATTTTGAGAGTTGGGAAATCTATGGCACTTTTCCAGTTTAAATTTCTGGTAATAATTGTAATCATTATCATTAGCACTCCTCTAATGAAAATAACTTGTTTTACAATTACAATAAACCTTTAAAAATAACATCTCTATGCAATATCGTCTGGCAGAGCTAACACCAAATTATACCAGTTCTTTAATTGCACTCCATGCAATACCTCAATAACTCAAAAACTCAATAACTCAATAATTCAATAACCACAAGAGCCAAGTGTACTTTAAAGAGATAAAAAGAAAAGCATGGGTAGAATAATTGCAAATAATTTGTATTAAATGGATAAAGATGAATATACTGATCATCTTTAAAAATTCACAAAGTAACTTTATATTTTCTATGAGCAATTGTCAGATTGGAGTGCTCCTTTTCCATTCACAGTAAGTCTGCACAGCCAGACAGTGGATGTTGCACAGTAGAATGAGTTCAGAGAATTATAAAAGTGTGAAAGAAAGTCATTGTAATAGTTTCCCATTTGTCAGTACCAAGTCATAAGTTATGCTTCAACTCAAGGGGAAGGATTATACAAGGATGTGACTCATTGTAATTCACCTTAGATCACATTCTTCCCTCTGGCCCCCAAAGTTTTATAACCAAGTGCAAAATACATTATCTTTATCCAAAAATGAATCCAAAAAACTCTCATCCTATTAGAGCATGACCTATAAGTCCAAAATTTCATCATCTAAATTTGGTCCAGATACAGATGAGGCTTCTAATTGCAATTCATTCAGTGTAAATCTTGGGACAAAGCTCTTTTCAAACTGTGGACCATGAAATTAACAGACAAATTACTTGCTCCAAACACACAAACATACAATAGAGTGACAGATGTGGGTAACAGCTGCATTAGTCAGCCAAAGGGGTGTTGATTCAAAGTACCAGAAATCTGCTGGTTTTTATAAAGGGTACTTACTTGGGGTAAAAGCTAACTGTTACAAGGCCCTAAAGAGTCCAAATCAAGGTTACTTCCTTACCAAACTCTGTTGCCATGTGTGGCAGTTTGATATAGTTATGAATTCCAAAAATAGATATTGGATTATGCTTGTAAACTGGTCTGTTCATCTGGGCATGATTAAGTTATGATTAGGGATTTGATTAGGCCACTTCAATAGGGTGTTGAGCCCTACCCCTTGGTGGGTAGGGTCTCAAAGATAAAAGGGCAAAGGACAGAGTTTGAGTGTTTTGATGTTGGAGTTCTGGTGCTGAGATTTAATGCCGGAGCCCCAGGAAGTGAAAACACAGAGGAGCTTGGTTGTGAGGAAAGAGAAGGCCCTGGGAACAGAAAAAAGCTGTTTGCCTGGTAGTCTACAACTGGGCCTGTGGAGAGAGACACTGCCTAGAAAGCCTCATAGTTTACAACTGACTTTCTGGAGATAGAAGAGGAGCTGAACTGAGAGACAAGCAAGCCCTGGGAAGAGAGGAACCCAGGAAGCCTGAACCCTCACAGACATCGGCAACCATCTCATTCCAACACGTGGCAATAGACTTTGGTGAGGGAAGTAACTTATGCTTATGGCCTGGTAACTGTGGACTTCTACCCCAAATAAATACCCTTTATAAAAACTAACCAATTTCTGGTATTTTGCATCAGCACCCTTTTTTGGCTGACTAATACACCAAGTATTGAACCAAGATGGTGGGCTATATCTGTGAGGGTTCAGCCTTCTTCTTCCCTCTTAAGGCTCCATGGGTCCAGCTTTTTCTGATCTCAGCTGTAGGCTGGCATAGGGCTCATCTCTCTTCCCAGGGTTTGTTTCTTTCTGGGCACAGCTCCTCTGTTCTCATCACAAGGTCAGCTGTAAACTGTCAGGTGAATGGCTCATCTCTCTTCCTGGGGCCTCTGCCATGTCTATGGAGCTGCCTCTCTTCCTCTGTGAATCTTCTCTCTGTATCTACTTCTGTGTGTCTCCTTGATTGAGTGTCTGTTTATATAGCCCATGAAAGGGGTGGGGACTCAAACTGAGTCACCCTAATGATGTGATTGAATCAAAGCCCCAATCTTAACATAATTTAATGAAAGTCATCTTAGCTAAGTCTAATACAATCAAAGGGTATCACATCCAGTGGAACAGACCAGTTTACAAACATAATCAAGTAAACTTTTTGGAATTCATAAATAATATCAAACTGCTACACTCCATCCTCTGAATTCCAAAAACAACATTATAATATTCAAAAAACCTTAAATCCTTTTAGTTAGCAATGCTGAGTACAAAATCATATCACAATCAGTTTAATGAAATACAGTTTGTCTTGGGGCAAAGTCCCATCTGCCTGTAGACCTCTGAAACTTACAAAACAATTTATCTGCTTCCAATATACAAAGGGACAAAGGACAAACATTTGCACTACCATAAGGAGAATTTGGGAGAGAAACATGAGTCATGGGTCCCATACAGTTCCATAAAACTGCAGGGCATACTCCATTAGATTTCAAAGTCTGAGAGTCATTCTTAAAAGGATGGTTTCTTCTCCTTTGTGGGGCCTCATGGGGGCTTCTCTTTCCACAGCCTTGCCATTTTCTTGGTTTCATACTCATCAAGCATCTGGGTGGTGATGGAGGTCCAGACATTACCCTCCCTAACACTTGGCAAATGTGCTCCACCCTCTCTGTATCCTAGGGTGGCAAAACTGTCCCTGAACAGCAGTCTAGATAATCCACCCTCTTTGATTGCTGGGAGGCAAGCGTACCCTTTCTGTACATATGAATAGGGTTCCTCTTTTGGCCTATAGAGATGTCTTAAGTCCAGACCTCAGGTTCCATGGTTTTTTTATAAAACCATTTTCCCTTTCTTATCTCCCCTCCATGTCCCTTTTAGTCCAGGCTGAAGTGGTTTTGTTCATATAGCTCTCACAAAAATCTTGTTGGTTTAGCATGCAGAAAACAGGGGTCCGAACCATCAGACAGTAAGATTTCTGCAAGTCTTTCTTGGACAGCTGCATTTTCAATCCTGGCTTACAAGTTCCAAGTTTAGTTAATTCCTCAAATGGTGTACTATCATCTGTTGGCTTGACTTTCAGAGGCTTGGAGTTTCCGGCACCAGTTTCTGTTTTCTTTGTGTCTAACAATTCAGTTATTTGCTTATCTCTTTTGCCTAACATTTTGCTATAAGCTTCCAGGAGGAGCCATGCTGCATTTTTCTACTTTTAGTTTGGAAATCTCCTTGGTTAAATGTACAAGCTTGTAGTTTTCAAATTTAATTTCAATACAACATCAAGAGTCAATCTTGCTAAGTTCTCTGTGACTTTAAAACACAGTTCACCTCTCCTCCAGTTTCCAATAATAGTTTCATCAATTACTTCTAAGTCCCCATCAAAAGTCTCTTTAGCATCCATACTTTTACCAACAGTCTCTTCAATGCAATCTAGGCCTTTTCTATCAAGCATTTCACAATTCCTCCAAAAAATATCTTTTACCCATTTATAAAACCGTTCTAGTGTTTTTGGCAATTGCAAAGGCACCCTTCCACTTCTTGGTACCAAATTCTGTATTAGTCAGCCAAAGGGATGCTGATACAAAGTACCAGAAAACTGCTGGCTTTTATGAAGTGTATTTATTTGGGGTAAAACTTACAGTTACAAGACCCTAAAGAATTCAAATAAGGTTATTTCCTTACCAAACTCTGTTGCCACATGTTTAAGCAAGATGACTGGTGATATCTGTGAGAATTTAGCCTTCCTCTTCCCTCTTTAAAAAAAAAAAAATTATTTATTTATTTACTTTTATCCATTTTTAACCCCCCTCTCCTCCCCAGTTTTTGCTATTTTTGTGTCCATTTACTGGGCAATTCTCTGTGTCTATTTGCTGCCCTCTCTTCTCATCCTTCTCCTCCTATCTTCATCAGGATTCGATCCTGGGAAACTCCGATGTGGGAGAGAGGTATTCTGCCATCTGCACCACCTTAGTTCCTGGTTTTTCAGTGCATCTCATCTTGGCTTTCCCTTGTGTCACCCTCCTGTTATGTCATCATCTTGCTGCATGGTTCAGCGGGGCCTGGCATGCCCACATGCAGGGCCTGGCGGCACACCCGCTTGCAGGGCCTGGTGGCCAACATGCCTTTTATATTTTTCATTATTTTACTGGGATGTCTCAGGGATCAAACCCAGGTCCCTCTATATGGGAGACAGCTGCCCAACCACTTGAGCCACAGCTTCTTCCAATCTCAGCTATAGGCTGGCATAGGGTTCATCTCTCTTCCCAAGACCTTATTTCTTTCCAGGCCCAGCTGCTCTGGTCTCATCACAAAGTCAGCTGTAAGCTATAAAGTGAATGGTTCATCTCTCTTCCCAGGGCCTCTGCCATGTCTATGGAGCTATCTGTCTTCCTCTGTGTAACTTCTCTGTGTATCTACTTCTGTGTGTCTCCTTGATTGAGTGTCTGTTTATATAGCCTACAAAGGAGATAAGAACTCAAACTGAGTTGCCCTAATGACATGATCAAATGAAAGCCCTAATCTTAACATAATTTAATCAAAGGCCTTTCAGCTGAATCCAATAAAATCAAAGAGTATCATGCCCAGAGGATCAGACCAGTTTGTAAACATAATCAAATATATTTTTTGGAGTTCATAAATAATATCAATCTGCCACAAAAGCTATCAATATTCCAGCTTAAAAAGGGATGAAATAGGAGGTAAAGGAATTTGTGGTCCATGGCAATTTTGAAATACAGCTGGGCTTACTCCAGCTGTAATTTCTTTATTAGGTTTCATTCCCAGGGAAAAATTTTCCATGGTTCTCAGCCATGCCCTCTGGATTCTCAACTCCAACCATAGAGAAGTTCTTCCCTTTATATGAATGTTAGAATGTTTGTAGTTTTATAGTTTAACAGGTTTTTTCCTTCCATTATAATTGTGAAGGCCTTAAAATTTCCTTTTATGCTTCTGCCTCTTTAAGCCCATACTTTTTCTGCAGAAAAGAAAAAAAATCTCAAAAAGCTTGAGAAATCCCTGGGCCTTCCAGGGATTTCATTGGCATTCACTCAATAAGATGAAAGTCATGGTCACAGTTCTTTACAAGATAATTAATTCTCTACCTTAGCATCCTGCTAAAATGGCTGAGGAACAATACCATTAAAATTCCTAGAAATGGCTTCCTGGTTTGATTGAGATCTGTGAGCCACAACCTTAATCTATGGAAAGAGCCATTTTTGTGACTAAATACTCTGACCTTTTGATCTTTCTGAGGTTTTATCAAAAGTTTTTTCTGTCGCACAGTTATAACCTCAGTCTTTTCTCTAGAGCATACTCTCCTGATAATTAATCTCTTAATTTAGCAACTTTTGCAGGCTGGAAAGCTTGAGAATTTTCAGTCTTTCATTCCTAGTTCATTTATGTTTAACAGTGTTTTTCCTCTAAATTTATTTCTCATTTCTCTCATCGTACTATAAGAAACAGGAAAAATCAAGTCCCACCTTCAACCTTTATCTTTGTGAATCTCCTTAGCTATATAACCAAATTCATCACTTATAAATTCTGCCTTCCACATAAGTGCAGGCAAGAATTTTAAATTTTCTGCCAGTACATAACAAGAATTACTCTTCTTCCAGTTCCCAATTATATATTCCTTAATTCTGAGCTTTATATTCAGATTCTTACTAATAGTCTGTTCATGACAATTTAAGCTTTCTCTATCATGCTTCTCAAAAGACCATTTACCCTTTATGTTAAGCCATATATATTGATTGTATGTTGTATGTTTTGTGGAACTGTCCTAAAAATAGTTTTGTTTTGGAAGATGGTTAGTATGAGTTCAACTATATGCATATATGTTTTCATTCTTAAGATAAATATGGAAATTTTAGATTGTTTTGTGATTTTCCATTTTCAAACATAAAGCTTGTATATACATGTCTCTTTTTGAATAACATGTCAAATTAATTATTATTTCATCTTTCATCCCATTTTGATTTTATCAGTTTTATACTTATAGATGGAAATTTATCCCTCAGTATTTATCAAATATATGTACTTCACTTTACTTCAACTAGCTTTGCAGTCTAGAAAAGCATGATTTCTCATATGGAAGATCTTAAATAATCATTCCCATATTTGCCAGTGTTCTACAGCTATCAGTTTCCCAAAATGGCCCTCAGATCTTTAAATCACTTTTGACTTAAAAACCTACGGAGTACGAATATTCTCACTGACCTGATTTTGTGATAATCAGGGTAGGCTAAACATTCGCTATATTAGAAACCATGCTTGTGTCCCCAGACCTAGTTTTCCTCCCTAGATCTGGTTTTCAGAATACTGGTGATAAATTAATCTTGATTTATTATATGACCATTCTGTATGGGAAAAGACTGCAACTTTGGGTTTCTTTGGTCAATCTTAAGAGATATAGCAAGGGGACAGATGTGGCTTGGGTGGTTGAGCATCCGTCTCCCATATGGAGGGACCTGGGTTCGAACTCCAGGACGTCCTGGTAAAAAAAAAAAATTTATATATATATATATGGCGCGTGGGCCACTAGGCCCCATGTGCATGGGCTCCCAAGCCCCACGAACGAGTGAGCCACCAGGACCCGTGCGCGGGTGCGCCTCTAAGCCCTGCAAACCACGCAGCAAGTTGGTGACATAACAGGAGGGTTTCATACTGGAGACCCAAGACAAGATGCACCGAAAAACCAGGAACTAAGGTTGCACAGGCAATAGGACGCCTCTCTCACACATCGGAGGTTCCGAGGATCAAATCCCAATGAAGACAGGAGGAGAAGGATAAGAAGTAAGGGCAGGAAATGGATACAGAGAGTTGTCCAGCGAATGGACACAGAAACAGCAAAAATGGGGGGTGGGTTAAAAAGGGATAAAATAAATAGATAAATCCTTAAAAAATGTATAGGGGAGGAAGATACGGACTACAGTTAGTAGCAATACTTTGATGATGCTCTTTCATGATTTGTTAACAAATGTTTCACAACAATGCAGGGTGTTTGTGGAGCGCGGGTGATGTGTGGGAGCCCTGTATGATATTATGCATGTTTGTTTTGTAAGTTCACGATGTTTACCGAACACTTATAGTTTATGTATGTCATGTATGAAATGATATACTTCAATAAATTGTTTTAAAAATTTTAAAAAAGAATTGAAAACAGAAAAAAACAAAAAAATACCTACAGAAGCTGTCGCTTTTCCTAGGATGAATGTCAAAATCTTTAATGTGGTCCACAAGACCATACTTGTTCTGACCACTGCACAGTTCTCCATCTTCATCTTATATTACTTTCCTGCACATTCTGAGCATCCATCATGTTGGCCTTTATTGAGGTCCTCACACCATCCACAGAACCTTTACAAGTCCTATTCTCTGTGACAAAAACTCAAGTTCCAAATTAAAAATAGCCCAGATTCTAATAAATTTATTTAGACTTTATTTTTCTGAGCTCAAAATAAAAATGAACATGTACTAGTAATTGATTTAGCAATTTTTGTCCTATTCCACATAACTTCTCAAGAAAAAAATGCCAATTACTGTATAGTGCTATGCAGAATAGGGAATGAAAAAATATTGTCAAAAATATGATTTAACCATCAAGGAATATTTATAATTTCAATGGTTAGAAACATAATATTTCAAGAAGAAACTAAGAATTCAAAGTATATAAAACGTGAAGATGAAATCTGCATAATATTTGGGAGAATTTTTTAATGTTGGGTATATATCCCGTCAATGTTCTTATGGGCTGTCTAATTTAGCGTTAGAGACACATGAGTTTGAATTTCAACCTTTATTAGCTGATTAAACATAGAAAAATCCTAAGACATTCCAAGTTTTATTTTCATCTTAAAAAATAGATATATATCAGCTAACAATAGTTTAAGTTTTTACACTGTGCCAAGCATATTCTGAAAGTTTTATATATGTTGCTCTACTCATTCTTGCAAGATCTAATAAAGTTAATTAATATAATGATTCATATTTTGCAAATGGGGAAAACAGGCTTAAAGAATTATTAGCCTCCAGTCACTCAGCTGCTAAGTTGCAAAGTTTCCTTGTAAACTTTGGAGGATTTATTCTAGAGTTCTTGCTCTGAAAGGTTAATACCAATCTTGCAATAAATGTTGGTACATGTGTATGTATAAGATTGTACAAATAAAGTGACCAGAATGTAAAGGGTTTTGTTCCTGATATAACAAATGAAAAACACACCTTTAATAAATATTAATAAAAATGTTATTATTTAAAAATTACTATTATTGCCTTGGTATTATGAAATGTTCACATATACAATTCAACTAAGCATGTTCATTCATTCTAATAACAATAATAAAAGCATTTTTTAATAGCTTATCTTCTGTCTTTAGCCTAACAAAAGTAAAATAATAATAATAATAATAGTAGAAAGAACTTGAATCAGTCTGGTTGTCTTAGGTGTTGATAAATACCTTTTTAGCCTTAATATGTACTTCTTAAGGTATAATTACATGACAAATGGGTTCTTCATTTCACCAAAGTATAAGGAGTCTTATTAGAAGAACTGATCTCTTAAAACTCTGAACAAAGAGGTAATGGATTTTTGTTGGTAGATAAGTAAAAGCTTCAATATTAAGAAAGAAAACTCAAAAATCATTAATTATAAAATTTAATACAAAACTAGTATTGTATATATATTGAAAATTATAGGCTGACCTCATGTACAATATCTTTTGAAAACAAGATACGAAATGTTATTTTGCTAGCTGCAAGATTTAAAACATAACTTATATAGTAAATGACAATGAATAACTATTTATGCAATGCATGCAAACAAACTCATCAGTGGTACTCAATGTCATTCATAGCTCCATAACTCTTATATAGGCATTTCACATATTCTTTAAATAATTTCCTACCTTTTATGAATTTAATATAGTTCTTTTCATACTTACATAAATTTCTTTGCTTTCTTTTTTTTAATGCCAGGTATTTGGTTAATTTGATTAATTTTTACTTTTGAAATCCACTGTGATATTGTGTGATACATTCACGTTACAGGAAAATGTCATTTTAAAATGTGGTTTTTAATTACAATCACTTGTGCTACATTATTAACTTGTTTTCTTATTCAGGAAAACTCACAATGTACCTCATAAGTTAAGTACATATATTAATTAATTAAACATTAATTTTAAAAATGTTATGTTTCATTTGTACCTTCAAAACTGAGTACCTACATACTTTCAGATTATAAGATCATATAGAACACATGTACAAATTCCTGGCATGGCATTTATGTGGAATTATTTTGTAATGTATAGAGAAAGGTAAATAGATAGTGTCTTAGTTTGCCAGACTGTTATGACAAATAACACACAATGGGTTGGCATAAACAAGAAGAATTTACTGGCTCACAGTTATGAGGATAAAAGAAGTTCAAATTCAAGACAATGGCAAAGCTTGTTTTCTCCTAAAACTCTGTAGCATTTTCAGCTCACAGCAATCATTGGGGTTCCTTGTCTTGTATCTCTGCCACCCGTTACATGGCAATGTCATCTCCTTTCTGGCTTCTGTGACTTCTGGGTTCCTTTTATAAGGTCTCCAAAAATCTGGATTTAGGTCAACCCTGGTTCAGTTTGCCGCATTTTAACTAAAAATAACGTACTCAAAAGGTCCTATTTACAATGGATCCACATCCACAGGGACATGGATTTTAGATTAAAAGCACATGTTTTTTGGATTATGTAATTCAACCTATGATACATAGATAGATACATACATAGATAGATAGATAGATGATAGATGATAGATAATAGAGGTAGACACATTTTTTAAGAAGTAAAATTGTAATTTGTCATATCAGTAATAGAGTAAAGATAAAAATTTTTAAAAAATATCAATACCTTGCTTCACACACTAACTGTGTCTGACAGATGATGATATAAGATCAGTTTTTAGAAATTCAAAGGCTTTCTTGAGAATATTTGGTAAAACAACAAATGTAAAGATCTTTTCAAGACTCTCATCAAAGAAAATAAATGATAATGACTGAAATTTACAAAAACATAGGGCTGTAAACTCAACAATTTCAAATATGGAGAATATTAAAATTGTTAAAACTTTTGAAGATTTTCTGCAAATTTACTCACTTGAACACCATTGAAAATAGTTCAATAATGGACAAATTGCAATTAATCTCAAAAAAAACTAGAAGAATGTCAAGGCTTTTAGAAAAAGACAAAGCTAACAAATCTGCTAAAGCACCCTAGTTAGGAACTGAAAAAGTGAGACAAGCCTGTGATAGAAAGAGGAAGGTTTTCAGAAGAAGTCTACTTCATCACTAGATGACCAGCCAAATTCAGACAGGTAAATTGAAAAGATGACCAAATGACAGAAAAAGGCGACATTTAGTAGTGGGACTAACATAGTCGTAGCGTAAAAATTAACTAGAGTCACCTTAATACAGCTAACACCAAGCATAAAAAATTTAAAATAATTTAATTGTGTTCCAGAATATAATTCACCATTGTTTAAAGGAATATAACAAAATCCAATTTTAAAATTCAAAATGCCTGGCATCCAGTAAAAAAATTACTAATTCTGGAAGTAATTGGGAAACTATGTTCCATAACTAGGTGGAAAATCAGTCAAGAATAACAGTCCCAGATGTGGCAAAGAAAAGATAATTAGCAGTTAAGGGCATGTATTTTTATCTTTTCCCAAAATGAACAGTTTTAAGGCGCACATTGAATGAAAACAGAAAACTGCAAATTGGTACATAGCACATGCTTCATTGAAATAAAAAGACAATAAACCAAATTAACCCAATAAAGTAACAAAAATAATGAATCAGTGTGTATAAAAGAAAAAATATATTAATAATTAATTAATTCACATATTTAATTATCACCTACGTGTCATATGCCATTCTATTAAGTGCTATAGATACATTAATAAATCAAACAGATTAAATATTTCTGATATTATGGGGCTTAAAATTTTTTCAAGGAACTGCAGATAAGCAACAAGTAAAATGCAAATCAATTAATTTAGATAGTATGTTAGCAAATAATAAATACAAAGAAAAATAACCAGGAGTGGTTCTTGAAGAGTTAGGGAAGAGTAGAAGGAATCTCCAACAAATAACTATCCATGTGGATATCTGGGGAAAATGATTCAAATATTATTTGCTAATTTAGAAAAAAATAGCCAAATTCTCTTTCCTTTAAATGGAGAAGTAGAATCTTATACCCATACCCATGCTCAATGCATGAAGATATCATCCTGAGTGAACCAGAGACCTGAATCATCTTAAACATGTAAAATGCTAGATATATCTAGCATATGAGTTTTTAAACAAACCAAGTTTACTGATACATATTAATAAAGCATACAATTTATCCAAAGTGAACAATAAATCGTATTGGCATAATCACATAGTTGTGTGTTCATCACGTCAATCATTATTGAAGCATTTTCATTATTTCAACAAAAATAATAATAAACAAAAAACAGCCAAACAAACAAGGAAATTCTTCCCTGCTCAATCTCTCTGTTTCCCATGCTGTACATAGCTGCTATATCTGGCTATTCTTGCACAATTATTTATTTGTTTATTAACCAGTTTAATTCAGATATATTCAACTACCATATATGATCTATCCAAAGTATATAATCAATGGCTTTTTTTTTAGCTTTAAAAAGACCTCTATTGTAAAATTGTAAAATAAAATAGAAGAATAGATTGAAAGAAATTACAAATTTTAAAAGACAGTGTAAGGCCAGGTTAGATTTAACATAATTAATTTTAAGAAATAGTATAGCAACAAACATTTATAAATGTAAATAATTCTCATATATAGAAATTAATTATAACATAATTCTAATTTTTATATTATAGCTCTAACTACTAGACATAATAATGTACAAGACTGAAATTAATTTTTGGTTTAGCTATTTAATTTGAATTTAGGCCATAATTCTTTCTGGATAATCAAATTCCTATCTGGGAATTTTCCACATCTTATTGGAATGAATTAACATAGATAACAACATGCCAATTCATAATTTTATGAGGCAGAAAAACTTAAAATCTTTTTCAAAAACTGATAGAATATGTTACCAAAAGACCAGATTTACGAGAGAAACTAAAAGGGGTGCTGCAGCCTGAAAGGAAAACACAAGAGTGAGAGAGTTGGAGAAAAGTTCAGAAATGAAGATTATTAGGAAAGGTAAACTAAAGGATAAGGAGACAGACAATAAAACAGTGTGATAACAGAGAACTGAAGGACAAAATGGGTGAAATAAGCAATGCCTTTACAGTAATAACACTGAATGTTAATGGCTTGAACTCCCCAATCAAAAGACAGACTGTAGAATGGATAAAAAAATTTGAGCCATCTATATGTTGTCTACAAGAGACCCTCTAAGACATAAGGACACAACCAGGTTAAAAGTGAAAGGTTGGAAAAAGGTATTCTATGCAAACAGTAACCAAAAAAGAGCTGGAGTAGACCAGATAAATGTAAAATAACAATATTACAGTATATGAACAATAATTAGTGCAACTAGCAATTGATCCTGTGATCAGTATTCTGTAAGTTTTTTCATACAAAATAAACATGTGCTTTTAATTGAGGAGGACTGGAGAAGAGATCTATTTTTGGATACTTCAATTTTCTTCAGCCCTTGCTTATACATACTCATTGATTAAAATAATCCAACTGGATCAATAATGACTTAGCATGACTACTGTTTAAATAGCATATGATTTTGAGGATTGTTTGGAACCTAAAAATATTAGCTGTATTAAGAAAAACAATGATAGAGGTAACTATTTTTTTAAATATAAAGTAATAATAAAGGAAATAATTGTAGTGAAAACATTAATAGCTATATGCAAAGATCAGTATACACTCACACACATATACACATGAATATTAATATATATAGTTAACCCAAAATAAATAATAATATCTATATTCTACGCTATGTACACAATGTGTCTGGTTATTAACTCTTTCTAATTGTTAAGAATGCTAAGAAAGATTTTTTGAACAGTTGCTATAATCTATGTATTGTTCTTGATTTTTTGGACCAAAGATGTCCAAGACATATTTTCTGCCTTTTATAAATCTGACAGTTTGAAATTCTTTTCTGAATTTCCCGCCAAAAAGATTATGTTTTGGTGCTAATCCATTCCTGTGGGTGTGAGAACATTTTGACTGGACGAAGTCATTGAAGTGTGACTCAAGCTGAGTCTCTGAGCCTTTCTGTGTCTTATATAAACAGAGACACAGAGAGAGGGAGACAGGAAAATGAAGAAAATATTGGTCCTGTCATGTGAGAGAGAAGACTGCAGGAAAACAGAGAAGCCCCAAGTGTTGAGAGGTCCCAGAGTCAGGAATCAGCTGAACATAGAGGCAAGGAATGAGGTCCGGAAGGGCTGGGCAGTCTGAGCAGCTCAAGCTCAGGAAAGGAGCCCTGCCATAAGCCTGATAGCTCACAGCTGAACTCAGGAAGAAAGCAGAGCCAGAAAAAGACAAGCCCTATGCCTGGTTGCTCTCAGCTGAGCTCTGGGCTAGAGAGACAGTGAGCTTGGAGGAGAAGGCAGAGACCTAGGCAGAGATCACCTGCCATCTTGCTTTTCCACATGGCAGTTGACTTTGGTGAGAAAGCATCTCTCATGGTGCCTTGATTTGGTACTTTGCTTTGGCAGCCCTTTGGCAAACTAATACAATAAACTAATAATCTAGCAGGGGATATGTATAGATATATCTTAAAACAGTAATAAATACATTCAATGTGTTCTGTGAAAATAAGTAATATCTTTTTTGTATGGGAACTACTGACATAGAGTGTAAATAAAAAGGAAGGATAAAATTTTCCACCTGCTCACAATCTGTTTATCCTAACTATGGGTTGCATAGTTGCATGAATATGATGCAGTAATTTTATTTCTATTATTTGCAAACTTTATATTGGAATGCTATTTTAGAAGGAAAGAATAAAAGCATTGAGCAGTCAGTCAAACCCTTGGGTAATGCTTTATTTTAAGTTCTAGGATCAAGACCGAAAGACACAGAATTGCTGAAACCGTATTAAACAGTAATGTGTGCATACATCATCAGTGATAATGTGGCAAAGAGTTTGTTTTTTTTATTAGTTTTCTTATCAGGAGAAGTTTCAAAGGGGTTTCAGCAAGTAGTAACCACTGTGTAACCCTGTACCTACATCTTCTTTTTCTATTCAAAGAAATCTCTATAATCAGTTCCTCAAAATTGGCAGTGAGCCCACTGTGAGAAAATTGACAAATGTTTGTTTACCTGCTGGGTAGAAAAATTGAAAAATATCAACCTAAGGACATATTTATTTTGATCATGTATTGTGCTTGATTACGCAGCAACTAGAAATGGATCTATGACAAGAAATCAGGAGGTGCTGGCAAACATATTACTCTGCTGCCCAAATTTTCCTGCTCACTAGAAAGCTGGGAGGCTCCAGGGTACTTATATACCTTGTGACTGCAGCATGGTTTATAGCTCAACCACTGGAGAGAATTTTCCCATGTCTGTGAGTACTTTAGGGATTCTTCTAAGAACTTGCACAAGGAGAAATTTGTTTTTATCATTTAAAATTATGCTTTAAACACCAAGAGTTTTAGTAAAAACCTGTTGTCAAGAAAAAGGTCTGCACAGTTGCAGACCTATTAGGTCATACGACTTCCAGTATTCCAGGAAGCTCCATGTTTATCATAAGTATCTTGGTATATATCAGGAAAAAAGTAGACATCCCTGTTTAAATATTGAGTGGCTCGGTTCAATTGTGTTGGTGGATGTTCAAAAATAGATAGGAAGCCTCTTTCAGGAGATTAAACAAATCAAATCAAAAGAAAACAAAACTTTTGCTTAGAAATGCACCCTACAGATTTTAGAGAAAGAAAAATTGTAAGTTCAAAGTATGCTGCAGATGGATTTTCAATGCAGATGGGAGCAGCTAGCACATCCCAAGCAATGAACATAAATATAGTTCCAAGTAAGGAGAGGATTCACATAGCACAGAGAAAATGAGTCCATCAAAAAAAAAAAAAAAAAAAATCAAGTGCAATTGCAAAACACGGAAGATAAAAGAAAATTTATATGCTTCCTTAGATGTAAAAGAAATGTTCCATTCAGCAGCCATAATTAAATACTGAAACTTAGGAATGCGTTAGGATATAAATTCCACCTGGGCAGGGAGGTCTGTAAAAGTTGTGCTCAGGGCTTTATCCGTAGCCCCTAAAATATTGTGTGACTCATACAGTACTCATTTCATATTTGTAGACTATTTGAATGAATGGATAAAGCTAGGAGAATGAGAGTTTAGAAAGTCAATAAAGTAAAAAAGAAAAAAAAAAACAATTTGTAACAATGCAAAAAGCTTGTTTAAAAGTGAGTTAAAAACTGACAAGGTTAGCCTGAGGAAACACAACAGAAGTTACCGAAAATTTGTGTGAGATGTCCTTAAATCCACCACCACTTTCTTCCCTTCTACATTCACAGAATTCACAAATTCCCTGGGCCCAAATTTCCCTACCTCAATCTATCACATCCCACCCATGCTCCGTCTTTATTTATTCACAATATTTGAAAGTTCAAGATTTCCTTTTCCAATTAAAATTTACTATGTATTCCATTCACTTAGGGATTGGTTAGCTATATAGTTAGATAATTAAATCTATTATCACTATGTTGTTAGGACTAACACTGGCAAAATATAGTTAGCTCTCCCTGGTGTATGTGTCTATAGATTATCAGTTAGATAGATTAGATAGATAGAAAAAGTGAAAGAGAACGAGAGAGATGGGTGGAAGAGAAACCTTGAGGGAACTATTAAGTACAGATAAGACATAGATGCATGGGTAAATAGTTAAAAGTATTAGATGATACGTAGATTCAAATATTAGAAGATTCAAATATTTAAAATATTTAGAAGAGGCTGTATCCCAAATTGAGAGATACATCCTCATAGGCTATTTAGGAACTTATCAGTTCCTAAACAGTTCTCTATTTCTCCCCTGGCCACATTTTTAAATTCAAGTCAAACTCACAATTACTTAAGAAAAGAATGGAAACTGTGTCATTCATCCTTTCACACATTAAAATATACACACAAGAATACAACACAAACTCAAGCACACACACAGAAACAAACTTACACAGAAAGAGAAAAAGAACAATCGTTACTTACAAGATAAATCTCTAATATTCTTCATACCTAATGAAATCCATGAATTTATTAATTAAATCAATTTAATCAAAGATATAAATACCATTTTGATTATTCTTTCTGCTTTTCCTTTCTTTTCTTTTCTTTTTAATGAACCTATGAGTCAGAATCATATCAACACATCTGGTTCTTCAACTTTTAGATTTAAAATGTGGGAACATTTAGTAGTGTTCCAGTACAGCAACAAAATGTGCATTAAAATTTTAGCAGCCTCAATAAGAAACAGCTATCTTCTCATCTATATTTATCACTTAAGTAGGAAATATCTCATTTTAGTAGCAAATTCTGATGAAATGCTGAATGTTAAATGCTGCTTGTGAAATATGGAGAAACTGCACCTTGATAGGGTAGGTTTTATCTAAAAACTTGAAAAGTTTCAGCAATATTGACAGTGAAAGTTATGAACAAGACAGAATATAAAATGGTTATCAACTAAAACACTTCAGATTGCAAAGTTCTGGCTTCAGAACAAGTTCAAATTGCTTTACAATCTCTATATTGGCTTTTTCTGGCTTTTTCTCTATGTGTATTCTGCACATCAAACGGTAAGAAGATCTGATAAAAAATGGAAGCACTAAGCTGGTCTGTACTGATTTTGTGTACATTTCTTTGTTAGAGCAAATAGCTACCAATATTTTATACCCCGAATTTTTTTTTAAATCCTCCTCTTTTATACAATCAAAATTGTAATGTCAGCTGTATTTTATTTAAATATCATTTATATATATATTAAAATACTACTTCATTTAGAAATGCTGCCCCAAAGTATATAAAGGATAATAATTTTAGGTAAAATGTAGATTTAATTGCAGCCCCAACTACAAACATGTAAAGATTATAACCATCTAGATGAGTGAGAAAAAAGAAATTACAGGTAAGACTAAAAATTATAAAGTGCAATTTGGCAGTCAGCTCTCAATTATCTTTGTTAATGGAACAAGGTAAAGACAGGGATAATATGCCATATCATCCAATGGTTCATTTTATTGGCCTGTTGATATATTATCCAATTTTGTTTCAGCATATTTATGGCTTTAATTATATTTTAATGGAATGTTATTAAATTACGTGTGTATTCTTTGAACATATATCAGAAACTAAGGAAGAAAACCTGTATGTAAAAGACTGTGTAATGGAAGGTGGAAGATACTCTGCCATTAAGATTTATTATTTGAATCCAGAACACAGATAATACAAACATGAATAAATATGAGACAGTGGTATTAGTTTATTGATGCATTTCCCCCAATCATTATATTGAATAACTTTACACAAACTGAGAAGAAAAATTTTGTGAACCTGATAAATGCCCCTTACGGATTTTGGTGGAAGAATTAGAAGCATCAATCATCATCTGTGGTAGAATGTATTCCCTACACATTCCAAGAAACAAATATGCAAGCAAAAGTAGTAAATAGCTTACATTAGTACACAAAACACACTCTGTGTCTTCAAGGAACTTAAGGGAAAATATATAGAAGACATAACGGCAAAGGAATGAACTGGAGAGATAAATAGTATCTAAATAATTCAATATCATTTAAGTTTGAATTATTTTCTGACAAGAACAATAAAACATACAGTGGCATATAGTTCAAGTAAGATTCATCAAGAAATGTTCAATCTAGAGAGTTAAATTCTAATGATAAAATGAATGTTAATGTCTCAAGAATCTCCCCTAAAATCATTTATTTATTGTGAAAGGAAAAAAAAAATGTACTAACCACAGAATAGAGAAACTGAACAACCCTTTAAACACAAGGTGAAAATTAACACAACAAATATAACGCTAATGTAATCATGTATCTCTGATATGTTATGCTGAAAAGACACAAATAATATTCCACCCCTAAATGTATAACCTGAACTTAGTCATGATGATATATCAGACAATCCAATGAAAATCAAGAAAAATTTCATAAAATAACTGATCTCTATTTTTCCATAAATATTAAGGATATGAAAAATATGTAAAGGCTGAGAAAATTTCCCAGATTAGAAGAAGCCAAATTAAATTACAATTAAATGCTACCAAAGAGTCTAGACTCAGCTATGTACAAGGTAAAACAATTACTTTAAAAAATATTATTTAAACAGGTGATGTATTTTTTTCTGTTGAACATTTATTTTTTTTAATATACTTTTTAAAAAAAAAACTTAGATTACATAAATGTTACACAAAAAACATAGGGGATTCCCATAGGCTCCACTCCCTGGCCCTCCTACACTTTCCCACATCAACAACATCCTTCATTAGTGTGGTACATTTGCCACAATTGATGAATACATCTTGGAGCATTGTCACTAAGCAATGATTATAGTTCACATTGTAGTTTACACTCTCTCCCACACATTTTTTGCAAGTTATTACAAGATCTACAATGGTCTGTATCTTCATTGCAATATCATTCAGGATAATTACCAAGTCCCAAAAATGCCCCCAAATTACACCTATTTTTCCCTTTCCCTCCCCTCAGAACCTCCATTGGCCACTGCTTCCATATCCATGATAAAAGTTCTTCCATTGCTAGGATCACAACAAGTCTACAGCAGATGATACAGTAAAAATGATAACAGATGATTTGATTATAATATTAAATCACATGTAAATTTCTGGAATTTTAAAATTATATTGTAGTTATACTAGAAAATATCCTTGTTCTAGGAGATACTCAGTGAAGTACTAAGGGATATAGTTATATGACATGCAACCTACTTTAAAATTTTTCATAAAAAATAATAAGTGTAATTTTATAGGGGGAGAGAAAGAGAATGATAATGCAAATCTATCAATATTTAACAATTTTGAGAAAATGGAATATGGGAATTCTTGTACATTATTGCAGTCTTTCTGTAAATTATTATGCTTTCAAAAGATCATTCTAGGTCCAGAATAGAGGATAATTTAGAAAGAATTCCGTCTGGTAATAGACGGACTAGTTGAGAAGATATTGTAGTTATCCAGAGGAATGATGATGATGAAGAACTTCAATAAGACACTGGGAATAGTAATAGAAAGAAGGCGAATTCAGAAGGTGCTGATTTACTAGTCATGACAAATGGGGATGGTAGTACAGAAATTGCCCAGGCCTTTGATATGACCAGCAGTTTTAATGTTGATGCAAATCACTGTAGTAAGGAACCCAGGATAAAGAATCTATGAAGAGAAGGCTTTGAATCAATTTGGGATGTAATGTATCAGTTGGACTCATAAATGGGAATATCCAATAGACCTTTAGACAAATAGATTTATAACAGAAGGGATAGATATTGGCAGAAATAGAGTTTGTGATTCATATTTTATCATCTCAAATATGCTTTTTGAAATCAAGGGAATGGGCAAAATTCTTTGATAAATGCTAATGTGTTAGCATTTGGCAAAGAAGAAATTGTTGGAAAACTGTCATGGAAGACAATTGAAGGGTTTCAAGAAGAAAGGAATGGTCAATTTTGATATAACCATGGCAAAAGTTAAGAAACATCAGGAACAACAAAATTTCTTTAAACTGCTAAGTAAGGTTCAACTGCAGTGAGATTGAGAGATCAACAGCAGGTTAAGACAAGCAGTGGAGAAAAAGTGGATTATAATTGTGCAGAAAGAAGAGATGAGGAATCAAGGACTGCAATGTAGCTGATACGTTTTAGAAGTTTAACTGCTATGGAGAGGACAAGGAGTCTAAGGAAGCTGAATTTGTAAATATGGAGAAATAAAAGCAAAAAGGATGTTTACATTTTGAAAGGAAGGCTCTAGGTAAAGGGAAAATACAGACACAGGATACTTAAGATGCAAAGAAGGGAAAGAAATTCATGAGTAAAGGAGAAACCATGAGCTCTAGGGCCTTAGAGAATTGAAGGATCACCAATTTCACCATAAGAGGGAGACAGAGTTTATAAACCATTTTAAATCTTACATATCAATTGGGTATTCCAAATGAAAAAATGTGAAAATATTTTACAAATAGTAATATGCTGTGCATATAAATTCTATTGATATTATATTTTATTATTATGAACACCAATACTACAGCTAATTTTTTTAACAAACCAATTTTACAGATACATAGTAATAAACATACAATTCACCCAAAGAGTACAATTAATGGTATTTGCTATAATCACATAGTTGTGTGCTCATCACTTCAATCATTATTAGAGTATTTCAATTATTTCAATAATAATACTAATTAAAAAACAGACAAACAAGAAAATTCCTCACCTCTCAATCTCTCTATGCTTCCGCCACTGTACATAGCTGCTGTTTCTGGCTATTCTATTCAAAGTGTATAATCAATCAATGGCTTTTAGTATAACCACACTGCTGTACATTCATCATCTCAAAAATCTTAGAACAATTTCGTTACTCCAAAAACAAAGATTCCACACCCCTTAGCATTCCTTCCTCAGCCCTACATAATCACTAATCTCCTTCCATCTTTATAAATTGATTTATATTTACATTTTATATAAATGGAATCATACAATATGTAATACTGTGTCTGGGCTCCTTCACTTAGTTTAATGATTTTTTTTTGTCTGATATTAACATTGTGTAGTATTAACTTACATTTGTCCAGCTTCAAAGAAAAATGATCGTATATATACAATTCTACCCATATTCATATTTCACATATTTTTATTTCATATAATATATTTAGTTCATAATAGGGTGATCATACAGTAGTTGTCCTTTTGTGCCTTACTGCACTCAACATTATGTCCTCCAGTTTCATCCATGTTGTCATAAGTTTCACAACTTCTTTTCTTCTTACAGCTGCATAATATTCCATTATGTGTATATTCCAAAATTTGTCTATCCATTCATCAGGTGATGGACACTTGTGTTGTTTTCAAATTTTGAACATCAGTGTGCAGATATCTATCCATGTCACTGCTCTCAGTTCTTCTTGGAGTATACCTAACAATGGTATTGCTGGGCCCTATGGCAAGTCTATATTCAACTTCCTTAAGAAATGCAAACAGCCCTCCACAGTGGCTGTACCATTCTACATTTCCACCAACACTGAATAAACATTCCTATCACTTCACATCCTCTCCAACATTTACCGTTTTCCAATTTTTTAATAACAGCCAGTCTAATAGGTGTGAAATGATATCTCACTGTAGTTTTGACTTGCATTTCCCTAATCACTGGTGATGTTGAACATTTTTTTCATGTGTTTCTTCACCATTTGTATTTCTGCTTTGGACAGTTGTCTTTTCAAGGCTTTTCCCCATTTTTAAATCAGGTACTTTGTCTTTTTATTGTTGAGTTTGTATGATCTCTTTACATACAATGGATATTAAACCCTTATCAGATACGTGATTGCCAAATATTTTCTCCCATTGAGTTGGCTGCCTTTTCACCCTTTTGACAATTTCCTTTGAATGCAAAAGTGTTTAATTTGGAGGAGGTCCCATTTATCTATTTTTTCTTTTGTTGCTCGTGCTTTAGTGTAAGATTTAAGAAACTACCACTACCACAAGATCTTGAAGATGTTTTCTTACATTTTCTTCCAGGAGTTATATGGTTGTTGTTTTTATATTTAGGTCCTTGATCCATTTTGAGTTAATTTTTATATAAAGTGTGAAATGGGGGTTTTGTTTCTTTCTTTTGGATGTGGCTATCCAGTTCTCCCAGTGCCATTTGTTGAATAAATTGTTCTGGTCCAGCTGGGTGGGTTTAACAGCCTTGTCAAAAATAGCTTGACTGTATATGTTAAGGTCTATTTCGGAGTTCTTGATTTGGTTCCATTGGTCAATCTTTCAGTCCTTATGCCAGTACCACGATGTTTTTTACCACTGTAGCTAAGTAATATGCTTTAAAGTCAGGAAGAGAGAGTCCTCCTACTTTGTTGTTCTTTTTTAGACTTTTTTTTTGCTTTTTGGGGCCCCTTATCCTTCCAAATAAATTTCATTATTGGCTTTTCGATTTCTGCAAAAAAGGCTGTTGGAATTTTTATTGGACTGCATTAAATCTGTAAATCAGTTTGGGTAGAATTGACATCTTAATGATATTTAGTCTTCTAATCCAAGAACACAGAATGTACCTCCATTTATTTAAGTCTTCTTAAGTTTCTTTTAGCAATGTTTTGTAGTCTTCAGAGTACAGGTCTTTTCTGTTCTTGGTTAAGTTTATTCCTAAATATTTGATTGTTTTAATCACTATTATAAATGGATTTTTTTCTGCTTTCCTCCTCAGGTTGCACATCAGTATTGTATAGAATGCTATTGATTTTTGCATATTAGTCTTGTATCCTGCCACTTTACTAACTCATCTGTTAGTTCTAGTAGCTTTGTTGTGGATTTTTCAGGATTTTCTAGATATAGGATCCTGTCATCTGCAAATAGTATAAGTTTTACTTCTTCCTTTCCTTTTTGGGTGCCTTTTATTTCTTTGTCTAGCCTAATTGCTCTAGTTAGAACATCTAGCACAATATTGAATAATAATGGTGACAGTGGACATCTTTGTCTTGTTCCTGATCTCAATGGGAAAGCTTTTAGTCTTTCTTCATTGAGTACAATGCTAGCTGTAGGTTTTTCATACATGCACTTTACCATATTGTGAAAGCTTCCTTCTATTCCTATCTTTTGGAGAGCTTTTATCAAGAAAGTGTGCTGCATTTTGTCAAATGCCTTTTCTGCAGCAATTGAGAGGATCATGTGATTTTTCTTCTTCAATTTATCAATTTATCAATTTATCAATGGTTCGTTATGCTAATTGATTTTCTTGTATTGAACCATCCTTGCATACCTGGGGTAAAACCCACTTGATGGGTGTGTATAATTCTTTTAATGTGCCTTTGCATTCTGTTTGCAAGTCTTTTGTTGAGGATTTTTGTATCTATATCCAAAGAGATATTGGTCTGTAATTTTCTTTTTTTGTGGTATCTTTATCTGAAATTTGTATTAGGGTGATGTTGACTTCATAGAATGAGTTTGGTAGTGTTCTTTCCTGTTCAATTTTTTGGAAGAGCTTGAGCAAGATCAGTATTAGTTCATCTTTGAATGATTGGTAGAATTCACCTGTGAAGCCATCTGATCCTGGGCTTTTCATCTTTGGGAAAATTTTGATGTCTGTTTCATTCTCTTCACTTGTGATTGTTTTGTTGAGTCTTCTATTTCTTCTAAAGTCAGTGTAGGTGGCTTATGTGTTTCCAGGAAACTTGTCTACATTTCCTAGTTTTTTGGCATACAGTTATTTTTAATATCCTTTTATG
>JAQZBX010005008.1:29307-57992 GCA_029593785.1 Cabassous unicinctus | reverse complement strand
TTTTTTTTTAGGTACTGGGGCTGGGGATTGAACCTGGGACCTTGTATGACCTCATATGTGGGAAGCCGGTGCTTAACCACTGAGCCACATTGGCTTTTGTGTTTTTAGAAGGCACCAGGAACTGAACCTGGGACCTCCCATGTGGGAAGTGGGTGCTCAACCAGTTGAGCCACATCCACTCCCCTCTGGGTTTTCTTTAGAACTCCCTGGTGATTCTAATATGTAGCTGGGGTGTAGACCTCCTGATCTAACCAGCTCCTACTCCTCCCCAACTACAAGTTCCAATACATAGCCACTAGTCACATGTGGCTGTTTAAATTTAAATTTAATGTAGTTAAAATGAAATAAAATGAAAAGTTCAGTTCCTCCATCACACTCACCACTTTTCAGGTGCTTTGTAGCCACATGTAGCCTAGTGGCTACCGAATTGGACAGCACAGGTCCAGCTCATTCCATCATTTAGGAAAGTTCTTTTGGAGACCACTGCAAGACCAGAGCTGACCAATGGGAATATAATGCCAGCCATGTATGTAATTTAAAATGTTCTAATAGCCACATGAAACAAGTAAAAAGAAACGGGTGAAAGTAACTTTCATAATACATGTTATTTAATGCTATACATCCAAAGGAGTGTCATTTCAGCACGTAATCGATATAAGAAAATTAATGAGATGTTTACGTTCCTTCTTCATACTGAGGCTTTGCAATCTGGTGTGCATTTTACACTTTCGGCACATCTCAATTCAGAGCAGCCATATTTCAAAGATTCTGCAGACATGTGTGGCAAGGGGCTCCAGCACTGGTCAGTTTTGGTCAAGATAACTGCTCCCATCCCTCATTGATCTCTCCCTCTGGGCATGCTGGCCCTCACTGTCCATCCAGGGCCTCGGTCCCTGGCACTCTGGCAGCACCCAGCCTGCAAGGTTATGGTCCTCTCCTCTGTCTTTTCTCTCTACAACTTGACTGTAAGCTCCGAAAGGCCAGGGCCTAAATTTTGAAATATGAAAACCTGGTTTTGAATCTACCACCTCATGACTTAAAAAATCTCTGAGCCTTAGCTTCCTCATCTGTGAAATGGGGACAATGACCCTTCATCCTGGGCAGTTCTGAGGCCCCCACATACTTGGTGTCTATTTCTCCGGCATGGAGGCACCCTGTCCAGCATGGGCACTTGGCAAATACCCAGGAGCGTGTGCAGCCGTTTCAAATGAACATCCTCCTCCTGACAGAACAGTACTGCTGTGCCTTTGTATGGTGTCTTGGTCCTAATAGAGTGCTTTTATACATGTCTGCCCATGTCCCCAAAGCCTTCTGACCAGGCGTTATGATCCTCAGGCTGGCTTGGAGGGTTGCACCAGACCACACATCTATGGGTCATGGGGACAGCACTAGGACCTGGGTTCTTGTCTCGTAAGCTCTTGGATTCTCCAGGTATGTGAGTGTTATTTCCAACTTCCCGCCCCACTCAGAGGCCCAGACCTACCCCTTGGCATTGCCTCTCTGCTCTCTGAACTTTTCATGCTTTGTGCCCCTTTCCTGCCCCTTGGCTTTGGCTTCTCTAAGTCACCACCTTCCCCAGCCCACTTCAGACCTTGCCTAGCCTCATGTGGGCCCCAGCCCCAACACCTTCTCCCAGACTCCACCAGTGGGACGGGAAGGCCTGACACCAGGTCTCCTCGCTAATTACTTTAGCTCAAGTGATACTGGCCGGGAAAGTGATCTATTTCAGCCATATGGCAGCTATTCAAGTCCAGAGCCTGCTGGCCTGGGCCAAACATTTACTTTTTCATTCATCCAACAAATGCTCACTAAGAACCAAATCCAGACCCAGTCCTATCCCAGGGCCTCCAGTCTAACTGGCTATGCCTGCACGGATTTGTTTTGGATAATGGCCCAATGAATCAGGGTCATCCAAGTGGTTTTCCTTTGCACCAAAGCATCCAAATACCAGGCAGCTCTGTGCATGGATTCGGAGTGTAATGATCCTTCCCCGAAAATCATAATCCATCAATCTCTCCTTTCAGGACCATCAATCAATGTTCCAGAATCCACAGGCCCATTCTCATTCCAGGAGTTTTCAATCACTCCCCTTTCCCCTCGTGCTTGCGGAACAATGCAGTGACACTAGGAAATTGTGTTTTGACATGAAATCATTATGTGTTTTAAACCTCTCCTTCAATGTTGGTCTTTTTCTGCCTTCTGCTCTCCCCTGGCACAGCTCCTACTTAGAACTGCAGTGTGAGCTCTGCTCCTTTGTTCAACTCTCAGGTGCAAGTGGGGATGCACGGTCCGGAAGGAAGATATGCTGAAAAAAAACGAGCTACCCATTTTGCTCCAGCACTCTTACATGGTAATTAATTTGTCTCCTCCAATCGAACCCTGCCAGTGTGTTTCCCACAGGGGAGTTTGAGGGATTTGTGTCAGGGAGGACTGGGGGATGAGGGATGGGTATCATAATTAGGTGCATTTAATGTGCAAATCTAACTATATGCATTCAGCAACTGATCACCAATCAATCAATCAGTACAGGGGGAGATAAAAGTAGCTATTTATAGTGGTGATGCCGTCCATCGATCTCTGTCCACCAGCTCAGAGTGAGGGTGAGATGGGAGGTGTGTGCGGTGGCCCCAACCATGTCTTCATCGCTACACGTCTGCCCGGCCCAGGCTTCTCTCCGCGCTGATGCTGATGCTGATGCTAGCAGTGTTTGGAGACATGCATGCTTTATCCAATGAGCCCCTAAATGAACACCAGTTACTCACCCGGAGCTCAGCCAGCGATGAGCGCTTGGAGGCAGAAAGGACAGAGCTGGGCTTCCGGGAAGGTGCCATGTCTACCCTGGTGTATCCCCCAAGGCGTTTTCAAGGAAATTTTGATTCTAAGCATTTTGCAATAGTCCTGCTGACTTCAGGTCGTAGCCCCCACCCCCTCCCCCAGGATGGGGGACAGCACAGCATGCTCACTGGGACCTAGAGAGCCAGCCTGTGGGGATCTAAAGAGCAATGTGCTCTTGGGCAAGTTACTTCACCTCTCTGAGTCTCGTTTTTCTTGTCTGGAAATGGGGGCCAGTAGGACTTCCCTTACAGGGTTTCACGTGAAGGTGAAAAAGGAACTCTGCTTCTCTGGGACCTAGTTGGTAGGCAGTAAGTGGTGGCTCTTTTTATCATGATGGATAAGTGGTTTCTTGCTGAGAACTGCACCGCCAGTGTCACGGAGGCACATCCCTGAAAAAAGAAAGGATGCTTGTTAGTTTCTGCTAAACAACAATAACTTACTCTGTAAATAATTGATCACGTGAGCAATCTCCCGTGTTCACATCCAGGTAAGGTTTAGGAACGACAGCTCCACATTCTAAATTGCCTCATCGTTCCCTTCTTGAATAAATGCAGTTTCCACGGTGGTCAGAGTGAAAGTTGCTGCACGCGTTTGGCTTCCAAAGAAGGTGCCACTGAGGCAGGACTGCAGGCGGCGTTCTCTCTGCTGGGCTGGGCCAGCTCGGCTGCCACACCGTGTAATTATGAGGCAGGCCCGACTTGCATCCAGCACCCAAAGCCTCCCCTTGCAGGGACCCTCCACCCTTTCTAGCATCATCCACTATTTCAAGAGTCCTCAAACTGCGTCTCAGTTCCCGTAGGAGGTTGTTGTCAGGTCTGCCCTTCCTCGGACGTGCCCTCCCTTCAGAACGTCCCTGTCCTGTGCTCCAGTCTCGCAGGGCTTAACCTTGGTGGGGGCCACCCCGGTGACCTTGTCATCCATTTCGGGGGTATCTAGAAGTGCGTCACGTTAGAGCTGGAAGGCTTTTTGCATTTTATCGTTGAAGACGATGAAGCCTGGGATCGGGAGGCGGCTTACCAAGGCCTCACAGCAGCGTTACCTGAACTCACCCACACTCAGCTCTGAGGCACGCTGGGGCCTCCGTGACAGACCGGTGAGGAGCTGGGACGCAGAAACTGGCTGTGGGACAGGACTAGAGGTGGAGGCAGTGTGAGCCAAATTTCAAACGTCTGTGCTTAGAGGGGACGTTTTCAGCACCTTGGGTGCTGCTCTCTCTGTCTGTAGGGGTCTGATTTAGGGGGCAGGAGCCTATGGGTGAGGGTGTTAGTGGAATCAGGCAGGGGAGTCTGACCTGGGAGATGCTTGTCAACTTTGGAGGTGGGGGTGGGGGTGCTCTTAGAGGAGCTGGCCGTAGGAAAGGAGAATTTAAGGGGCCCCCCAAGGGATGCAGTAAGTCCTTCCACTTACTGAACATCTACTATGCACCACATACTGTTCTAGAATTTTCATCTACAATAGGACCTCATTTTACGCAAAGTCAACAAAATGAAAATTCATATATGCACGATCGAAAAAAGTAAAGGCAGAGAGAACGAGAGAATTAAAATTTTAAAAAATTATTTCTACGATTAACTTTGTTTACTCATTGTTACTAGAGTGTTTGCCTTATTTATTAAGAATGTGTGTGACAGATGTGTTCGTATAAGAAATACTCACTAAATAATGGGGTTCGCTATTATGTGCTATTTTCAACTTACGCAAAACAAGGTACTGCTGTATTAACACTTCTGACGCCTCGGCAGCCCTTGGGGGTAGGCACTGATATCTGTAGATCTGTGAACAAATGCTCCCAGAGGCACGGTCAGGAGTTCAGGATCACGGCTGGAAAATGGCCGAGACCCTGTTTCCCACCCAGCCCTGCTGGCTCTTTCCCCCACTCCTCAAGGTCTTTTAGTTGCTGGTTGCTCAGCTCCAGGACCAACAGGGGGACACCAGGGGACAAGGCTAAGATGGCGGGGCAGCGAGCGGCGGGCTGGGGATGGCTCTCCGGCCGAGGCCCGCGGGTGGCCTCATGTAGCAGGAGGGAGGCTGCAGTGCTTCTGAACTCCAGTGCAGATTCGCAGCCCAGGTTCTCGCCCCACCGAGGCAGGCGCTGAGATGCTTTCTACACTTAAACAAGGGCGGCCCGGAGACAGCCTTGCCTTAAGCCATAGAACCATGCTCACGGTGCGCTCCAGACGCTGTGGTGGGCTCTGGGTGGGGGCAGCGTTTCCCTGTGGGGTCCCGCTAGCCGACATGAAAGACCAGCCTGCGGGGGCCTGGGGGAGGCTCCTGCCAACTAACTCTCTGTTACAGGAACTTGCCGGCCCCAACGTTTTAGTCAAACCACCTGCTTTCTAGTTCAATGAGGCCCCCTGGGGAAAGAACTTTAAAAAGATTTCAAATCATAACAATGCTCTCCTCTGCTAAAACTGACAAATGTTTTCTTCCCCTCCATCACAGCAAGGGCATACACAGAGAAGGATAACATTGAGAAAATGCTGTTTCTGCCTGTCAGCCGGAGCGGGGACAATTAACCCTTACTTAGTCAATCTCATCCTGAGGAGGAGGAGGCGCCGTTTTGATCGTGCGCCCCTCCTCCCCGCACTGGGTTCTCCTCCACTGGGGACTGTTGGTTTTTCTGCCCAGTGTGTCCACTGTGTTTGTCTCCTCCTTCTAGTCCCAAGGCCATGACCTTGGTTGCACCCTCAGCCTCCCTGCTGGACTTCTGCAGTGGCCTTGTAACAGGACACCCTTCTCCACTCTTTGCTTCCAGCCTGCAAACCTCCCCCTCAAGGGTGATCTTCCTGAAGCTCAGTGTGGTGGAAGGTTGTGGTTTGCATCTTCTGGGAACCCCTTCCTGCTTCGTCTGGGATCAGCACCAGGATTTTCCTTTAGGGAACTTTACCTCCCTGTTACAGGAAACTGGTAGGGCTGCTGAGCACAGTTCCCTCCTCTAAGGGTGGGTGCTAGGGTCCGTCCAATCAGAGCACCCCATTCCTCTGGTCGCAGTGCTGGCCCAAGGGCTGGACTGGTCAGAGCCTTTTCTCTGGATCTGCGGTATGTTTGGGGGAGAGCATCTGCTCTTCTCAGGCAGCTATGGCAGTGCTTCTGGTCCCCCATCCCAGTGCCGTGGGTGCACATGACAAGCAGCTGCATGAAGGCATCCCCTAAAACAGTCTTGTGTGCCTGGGTGCTTGCCCTGACCCCTCAACTGTTGGCTTAGCAGCATCCAAGTTCAATTCTGAGACCCTCTGGAAGGTTCTATGACCTACAAAAATGCCTTTTAGCAAACTCCTTTAAACTTCACCAGCTGCAGGGGATTCTGTTGACTGCAACTTAGAATCCAGCAACACAGAATATTATGAAGAGGAACTCCAGTGGCAGCCCTTGAGCCTCTGGTTGCAGCTTTTGTTTGACACCAGCTCCACCACCATTCTTCCTAGCTGCATAAGCGAGTAAGTTCTTTCACTTTCTTATGTTTATTCAAGGTGGTTTGAGTTGTGTTGCTGAAACTTGCAACCAAATGAGTCCCTTGTAATACCAGTTAGCTTTTACCATGTCATGTCCCTGCTCAAGCACCTTCAGTGACTCCCATGACACCAAGTTCAAGTTCAAGCTTGCCTTTTTCCTAGCCTCTCCACTTAATCCTCACCAAGTCCTGCTATGCTCCTCACTCTCCCCCAAACCTTCAGTTCTTTCCTGCCCGGGGGGCCTTTGATCATGCAGCGCCCCCTGCTGGAATGTATTCATTCCTCACTCCTCTCAGCTTCTAGAAAGCTCAGAAGTCAGTCTAGGAGGCTTTAGGGACCGCTGCGTTCTCTGAAAGCCTGAAAATTGTGCAGCACAAGTTTGTTTATTCATTTCATTGTCAGCATGAATGGCCTACGTTTATTCAGGGTTGTATTGTGGATGTGGGGATACGACAAGGTATAAGAGAAGAAGTGGGATTTTGTGGGCCTCTACATGCCAGACACTTCCATGCTGAGTGCCTTATGCATACCGTCACATATAATTCCCACAACTTCACTATGGAGGAGTATTATTACTCCACTTTGTGGCTGTGGAAACTGAAATTCTGGGAAGGCAGGTAACTCCCCAAGGTTGCACAGCTCTGGAATGCTGGGATCAGCTCCTTCTGGTCTTAAAGGCCCCAAGACCTCCATCCATGAGGCGGGGTCCTTGTCCTTACAGGGACAACACTTACAACGGACACCCAGGAAATTCTACTAAAGAAGAAAATGGCTGCCGCATTCAACATAGCAAGCACTCCTGGGTGTCTACTATGTGCAGATAGTTGGGTTGTTAAAGCAGGAGCAAGAGAAATTAAGTAGCTTTCAGTCTCTGACTGCAGAGAGTACAGAGTAGAAGGGAAGAAGAGCAGGTATGTAGGGATCTGTAACTCAGGGTGGAGCCAGAGGAGGGAAAGACCATGACTTTATCCTGGGAAGTCCTGGGGCTGGATCCTGAGGACCACTCAGACTCTGATAAGTGGTGAAGACACTGCAAGTCAGGAGCTCAGATGCAGGAGTTTCTGCCAACATGGTGGGTGGTCAGGGAAGGCTTCCTGAGGGAGACACTGAGCCTCCAAGACTGAGCAGGATTGCAACAATTAAATGTTGCCCCATCTCATCTCCCTTACTGGTATAAAATTGTCTTGATAGAAGGTAGCGCTTACAAAGGGATTCCATATGCCAAACCCTGAGCCCCATGCTTCTCTCTGAGCCTCAGTTTGCTCGTTTGTAAAATGAGGATTTTCCTGGGGCTTAAGCGATAAGCAATGGAAATCATTAGGCCTGTAAGTGATGCTCAGGAGATGCTGTGGATGATCATGACAGCACCCCTATTTGCAGAGAAGAAAGCATTTTTAATTACAGATGAGAAAACTGAGGCTACTCACAGATGGGAGAGGGCCATTAGCCTGGGACTTGGTGCTTCCCACTCTCCAAACCAGGCTCTCTAGCCTCAAGAACCAACCTCTGTTTGAGGCTGAGAGGGTGTCTGTTGAGGTCAGTTGTCTGGGATGGGAGAACATGCCTTGCCGGTCCTTTCCCAGGGAAGGTTCTGTGATTTCGGCCAGGCTTGCTGTGACTTTGCAGGGGTCAGCCATCCAGGGTCAGGAGGCTTCCAAGTGAAACCCAAAGCTCGAGTGCAATGTCTGAGGCCAGCACCCTTAGGGTGCAGATGTGGAGGGCCAAAAGTGGGTGATGGGGTAGCGGCCCTTCAACTCTTCCCTGCACCTGTGTCTGAATCTTGCAAGCAGAACAGCATGGGGTGGTCTCCACCCTACCACCCTGTGAGGGGTGAGATGATGGGTGCCCAATGGTTGGCAGCTTTCTTCTCACCTCAGAGGGCTGCTTCCATCTGGAATGCATGCCATGGCACCCTGGAAGCAGGAAGAAACATCAAGAGTGAAAGTGGCCCCAGAAGCAGGGGCAATTGTCAAAGAAAAAGCAGGCGAGGCTGAATTTATTCAAAGCTATATGCAATAGAGAAGAGAGGAAGACCAGAAGGCTATTGTGATAGAGAGAGGGAAACCAGAAGTCTATCCCAAAGGGGAGAGAAAGAGGACTCAAATCCCCTGAAGCAGAGGGCGGGAGAGTTTTTGAGGACCGGGGTGAGCCAATGGGTGGAGGGGAATTCAAGCCATGGAGTGTGTCCATGACGTGACGTCATCTCCTGACTTTACAGTTGAGGCCGGGCAACATGTTCTATCAGGATTCTATGGGGGCAAAGGCGAGGGAAGTCAGGGACCTAGAGGCAAGGAGAAGCCTTACGCTTTAGTCAAGCCAAGGAGAAGTTAAGGCTGACTTGGCCAGTAACATAACAGGTGGGGATTTCTTAACCTCCACTGTTTTTCAGGATCACAGGGTTCAGGTAAAATTCAACATTGTCACAACAGAGAAGAGTTTCTCCACCTTTCTTTTCAGACCTCTCCTCAAAAGAAGCCAGATCTGGAGGTGAAACAAACAGGGGACACCACAAGGCCTGTTGCAGGGACAGCCACGAGACACCTTCTAGTTACTTCCAGAAAGAATGAGGGAGACTCGCGTGGCAGATCAGGGGTCCTGGAGTGGTGGGTAAAGTCAGTTCAGAAAGAAGCTCAGCACTAAGGCTGTGCTTCGCACAGGGTAGACCGCTGACAGTGTTTTCTGCTTGATGAACTAATTGAGGCCCCTCTCATTAGCTGGGATGCACGCACTTGACTGTTCTTTGCATCCCAATCGAATGGGCACCTGCATGGAATGCCGATCCCGGCTTCTGAGGAGGCGAAGTTAAACCCTTGCAGTCTCCTGCGCCTCAGGCCTCCTCCCGGAGCTGCTCGCTAGCTTCCCCAACTACCTGGGGGAAGATGCTGCTCCCCCAGCTCAGTGCTAAGCTGCCCCAAGTTTTCTTGGCTTTCTTTGCCCTGGGAAACCTCAGCTCCAGGTGTCCCCCCAGCCCCCCGCAAGTGGGCTTGAGACGTAATGGGGAGACCAAGGCTTTGGCAGAAATTTAGAGCTAATCCCGTTCCAGCCTTACGCTTCCCAACGGGGAGCAGGGGAGCACAGGGGTGCAAAAAGGAAGGCAGGTGGTGGGTGGTGGTGGGTGAGGAGGCTCTCTCCCCTCACTGAGCAGGCCTGCCATTTCCTTCATTCCATTCCAGTAAATTTGATTCAGAGCCACAAGTGGTTTGTTCCTCTCCAAAGAAGCATTTGAATTTTAAAAGAGGACCCTGGAGAGGGAACACTTAACCCAAAGGAATGAATATTTAATGTTGGCATTTCAGTTTCTGACGGGGAGAGGTCTTAGAGGGGCCTTTCCAAGTGTCCCACAAAGCATGCTTCCAGCCGCCTGCCTCTTTCGCCAGCCGGGCAGGGGCCCACAGGGGAGGCGACCGGGGCAGAGACCACGGCATGGGTTGGTCTGGGCTTTTGGCTAACTCTGTGTCCCTGAGCAGACTGTGGGAGTGTTCCTGGGGCCCCAGATTGCTTCGGGGCTTTGTATTGGTCCTGCAAGGCCCTTCGCGCAGGACCTGTGATCTCTAGCTCACCGCTGCTCCCTCCACTTCCTCTTGTCGTGTACCCATCCGCCCTTACTCATTTACTTTACCTCCTCGTGTATTGGAGCTGGCCACCCCTGTCCTATGGCCCACTGCTTTCACAGGGTTGTCCCGGGGACCTGAGGACACATACAGAAGTTGGTTTGGAAGCTGTATGCTCTACATGAATGTGAGAGAGGAACGTAGTAGAAGTGCTGGTTTGTTCTACATCTTGATATACCAAAACTGGGCTGGAAGTGTGGTATAATCTCATCTCACTTATCCACAGTCAGGAGGAGCTCAGGATCCCCATGATGAGGGAGAGGAGATGGGGTTCAGAGCAGTTCTGTGACTGGTAGGTAGAGCCAGAGTCTGAATGTGGCCCCTTCCACTTCACGTGCACTGATGCTAAAACAAATAGCACACAATGGGTGGGCTTAATCAATGGGAATTTACTGGCTCATGGTTTTGAGGCTACTGAGGCCTTGGAAGGGTGATGCTTTCTCCCAGAAGACTGGTTTTCTGGGGCTGGCTGCTGGCTATCCTTGGTCTTTGGCTTTTTCATCATGTGGCAACGCACATGGAGGCGTCTTCTTTCTCCTCCAGGTTCTGTTGACTTCCAGGTTCTGGCTGCTCCCCATGCTCTGCCTATAATGGACTCCAGTAATCTGGGTTAAGGCCCAACTTGCTTCAGTGAGGCCACACCTGAACTGAAGTCACATCTTGAAGAGATATGGTTTACAATGGGCCCACACCCACCTGAATGAGGACTAAGACCAACATGTCCAAACTGGGGTACACAGTTCAATCCACCCCAGGTACTCTCAGCAGCCTTCCTGAGGGAATGACTGAGGCCTCCCTGGTGATTCATCTTATATCAGGGTTACCCTTGGGTATGGGCCATGGCTGGATATGAGCTTCCATGTAATGGGAAAGGCAATGACAGACCTTGCTTTTTCTTGATCCTCAGTAGGGAATTCCAAGACCAGGGATCATGCTGTAAGGGCTTCTAAGGAGGGGGCTGCTGTTCAATGCGCTCCTTGGACTCCTTCCTGATGGAGATCTCAGAAGAGAAATTTGGGATCATTTGCACCTGTTACTGTCTACTGGGTGACATGACGCCCACCCAAACGTTCTGCTAGCCCAAACGTCACAGCATGGCTGTGCTTGGCCTCAGGAGTCAACTGCTCACAGAACTCAGCCCCTTCAGGTGTCAGCCCCATAACGTCAGCCTCCTCTGCCTTAAGGAGATGTCATAAGCTGCAGTCCTGTGAGATCTCTTCCCTGTCCTGTCTTCTGTCTGGCCTTGGTCCCCTGCCCATCTCTCAGGATTCTGGCTCTGGCCTTCAACCCATTTGACTTGCTTTTTTCACTCCTACTCCCCCTGCCCCAGGCTCTAATGCCCCACAATCTATCTACACCACAAATGGCAGAATTAAATAGAGCACATAGAGCCTGAGCTGGCAGAACCATCGTGGGCTTTGCAGTTAGACAGATATGGTGTTGAATCCTGTTTATATTGTGGAATCAGGCAAGTTACTTCATCTTTCTGAGATGTGGTTTCCTTATCTGCAAAATTGGATAATGTTCCTTACAGGGTAGTTAGGCAGATTAAACATATCTACAAATACATTTTTTTAAAAAGATTTATTTATTTATTCCTCCTCCCTACGCCCCACCCCCGCCATTGTTTTGTGCTCGCTGTCTGCTCTGTGTCCATTCGCTGTCTGTTCTTTTGTGTGTCTACTTGTCTTCTCTTTAGGCGGCACCGGGAATGATCTTGGGACCTTCTGGAATGGAGAGAGGTGCTCAATCTCTTGTGCCACCTCAGCTCCTTGGTCTGCTGTGTCTCTTATTGTCTCTCCTCTGTGTCTCTTTTTGTTGCATCATCTTGCTGCGCCAGCTCTCTGTGAGAGTCAGCACTCCTGCATGGGCCAGCTCTCCGCTCGGGCCAGCTTGCCATGCGGGCCAGCTTGCCTTCACCAGGGGGCCCTGGGAATCGAACCCTGGACCTCCTATAGGGTAGATGGGAGCCCAATCGCTTGAACCATATCCGCTTCCCATATGCAAGTACATTTTATGTTGTGGTTCTACAGCTGGCAACTATTCTGCACCTTGATTTTTCCTACATTCAAATAATATCTTGGACATTATTTCATATTAGCTCATAAAGAGCCTCATCAATCTTTTTGTGTTTGCCTGGCATTCCCTTGTAAAGATGGACCATAATTTATTAAGCAGTTCTCTTCTGATGCACATTCAGGTTGTTTACAATAATAATGCTGGGCGCAACAGCTTTGTATACCCACCATTTTGTACGTAAAGGAACTTAAGCTGTTCCTTTGCCTAGGAATTTCCTCTCCTCATCTTATCTATCTATCCTACTCATCCTTCAAGGTGCAGCTCAAATTCGCCTCCCCCCTGAAGCCTTCCCTGACTTCCTTTAGTGCCTTGCAATCTTCTTTTCATATTCATATCTCTGTGATAGACTCACATTCTCACATTTTAATCATTTATTTGTATGTCTGTTTCTCCTTCTAAATTATGAACTTCTTGACAACATGGAATGTATTTCTCTGGCAACAAAGACAGCAAATATATCCCCAGTGCCTATTTCAGGACTTTTCACATAGTAGGAGCTTAATAACTTTTAGTTGCATACTTGAATAAATGAACCACAGCCTTTGCCCTTGGGGAACTTATGGCCCAATGGAGGAGACAAAGTCATGCACAAAAATAATTGTAAAATAGTAATTATAATGCAAGGCAGAAAGCATTAAATGACACCAGGCATACAGATTAAGAATTCTCTTCAATGGTTCTCAGCATGACTGCAAATAAGAATCATCTGGGGCCCTATCCTCAGAGAATCTGGTTTATTTGGTCTTGAGTGGGGCACAGCAATTGGTGATTCTGAAAGCTCTCAGAGTGATTCTACTGGTAGCCAGGGTTGAGAACGACTGCAATACTGGTCTTGGCCAGCGAGCCTCCTGGGCACCTTGTTAAATGACAAATTCTGATTCAGCAGGTCTAGTATGGGCCTGAGAGTCTGCATTTGTACTGAGAGCCCAGATTATGCTAATGCTGCTGGTCTGAGGACCACTTTTTGAGTTGAGATCCTCTGGAGCAGTAGTTACTAGCTATGACTATGCATTAGAATCTCAGTTGCCAGATTAGAATCTCCAGACCTCCGGACAGGTATCAGTGCTTTTTAAAGCTTCCAGGTGATTCCAAAGTGGATGAAGAAATCCTTTCTAGCTTTGTGAAGGACAGGTTTTGTGAAAAAGATGACATCTGTGGAAGTAGGGAAGAGGGCATCTCCGGGGAGGAAAGTTCATAATTTAGAAGGAGAAACAGACATACAAATAAATTATTGCTCTTCTAGTTCTAATATTCTGAGTTAACCATGGTTGGTTGGAGGACAGGGTCCTGGGACTCTAGTGCCAGTTCTGACAGGAACCATCTGTCCCTGTGAGGCAATTCATGCAGGCATGCATTCATTCATGCATGCATTCATGCATTCATACAGATGTGTGCTGAGGTCAGGTATTGTGTAGGTTCTGGGGAAATAGCAATGAATGAAGCAGGCCTGATCCCAGTTCTCAAAGAGCTCACTGGATAGCAAAAAATACAGCCAAACTAGTAATTCTCATTGAGTGTAGTTAATGTTATAATAGGGAAGGCACAGGACAACACTCCAGGTTCTTACCTGATGAGATGGATGGAGCTAATGAGGCCATCCCTTTCTCCTTCACAAGGTGCCATGAGAGTCAGAGGGACAGTGGGAAGTTGTGTAAAATTGTACCATGGTCTTGAGGAATGCCACTAAGTCACTATGGAAGCTCAGCGCTTGAGTCTAGTGGCACAGAACTGGCTCACTAGACAGGCAGGTCCATCAACGAGGCCTCAGTCTCCAGCACATGTTTTTCTGGATTGCTTTGGGTTTTCATCAGGAGCACTGACCTTAACCCCAATGCCCTCCATGGCAACCAACACCCACACAGGCACTAAGTGGAGTGTGGTTTTCAATGGGGTTGGTTTTATATAGAACCTCCATTTATTACAGCCCCTGAGATGACACAGCTCTTCTGGAGGGGGGTGGTGGCAGAGTAACCTGGGGGAGGGTCAGAGAGAGATGTGGGTCACCCACCCATCTGCCAGCTGCTCAGGGCCCTCCAACAACCTTCAGTGCAGGCTCTGGGCCAGCTGCAGCTGTAGGACCTTGGATTTTCCAGCTCAGATCTCAGGTGGTCATAGGCCAAAGCTGCCAGCCTGAGATGTCATGCAGGTGGCAACCTTAATGTGTAGGTGAAATGGTAAGCTATCTAATTTTTCATCTTTCAAAGCCCCTGATACCCCTCATACCTACCACCCTACTGGAGACCATGGAGTTATGTGAGAAACTGGGTGAGAAAAATGCAGCCCTCAGAGGGGTTTTCAACTGCTTGTTCTTTTTTATTTCCAATTTGACTGGGCTGTGGCACACATTTGCTTACTCTTCCCTTCCATGCTGCCACCTTTGTGAATCCAGGGCCCCAGTCCCTCAGCGTTGACTCCTACAAATAGCCTCTGACTTGTCTAACTGCCCCCAGGATCTGCTGTTTCATTGGCCCTAGTTGCTGCTAACAGTAGCATCAATATAAATTCTAAATTCTAAAACACAATCTGATCTCATCACTCTCCAACTCAGACTGTCTCTGTGGTTCCTTATTTCCTACCATATCAAGTTCAAAGTGCTCTGCCTACTTGCCAAGTCCTCCACCATCTGTCCCCTTCTATGGTAAGTTGAATTATTTACTGTAAATAAGAACTTTTGAAGATGTTATTTTTATTTAAAGTGTGGCCCAATTGAATGAGGTTGGGCTTTAATGTTTTCACTGGAAATTTTATGAAGAGAAAGCCATGTGGAGGATCAGAAGCTGAAAGTCAACAGAACTTGGAAGAGAATGGAGGGGACATTGCTATGTGCCAGGAAAGTCAAGGAACCCAAGGATTGCCACCAGCCAGAACACTACCAACCCTGGGAGAAAGCAAATATTCTAGCCTCTGCAACCACGAGTCAATAAATTCCTGTTGCTAAGCTAACTCATTGTGTGGTATTTGTCATAGCATCTGGGAAACTAAGACACCTTCCCATAAAAGCTTTGGCCTGTTTCTAACTGCCAGTACACACATTTCCCCCATTCTCCCTCTTCATTTCCAAGCACATCCCTCCTCCTCCTCCTCCTCCTCCTTCTCTCTCTCTCTCTTTCTCTCTCACACACACACCAAGCCTACCCCTGTAGTTTCTCATCTTCCATTCTCCTTATGTAAACTCTGTTCATTCTTCAAGGCTCACTTTGTTCTCCCCATTACACACGTCTACATGCCTGCTCTGATCCCACATGTAGTTTGTTATTGATTGCTCACTAACTGTTATATGTGCTAATTATGTCTTCCCAGCAGACTATGCATGATTTCAGTGCAGGGGCCATGCTAACTGTTTCTTGATAAATCTCTAGTAACAGACCCATGATATCAGAGGGGTCAGTGTTTCAAATTGGGATAGGGATGACAAGAGAACCAGATGGGGGAAAAGGACATTATGGAATTCAAGCAATAACAAGGTGGGACAAGCCCCAAGTGCTAAGAAATGCTTAAAGGGAGGAGAGAAATTAACTGAATTTAATGGGCATTTAATGAGCGCCTACTATATACTCAGCATAAATTATAGTTTATCCCCTGCCCACAAAGGAACTCAAGGCCTTGCTGGAGAGAGAAACACAAATGTAGTCAATTGAAACACAATTGTGATACCCTCCTAATGTGACCTAAGGCTGTGGGGACATCAAACAACAAATACACAGTGATCCTCACCTGGATTCAAGCTTGGCCTGCCTTGGGAATTGATTGTGGTCAAATGGGTCATTAACAGGAGCAGGTGACTAATGACAGGGAATTAGGAAGTCAGAGTTAGGATAAGGACAAAGGGAGAGGATAATGTAAGACAGAGAAGAGCATCATAAGCAGAGCCTGGGCTTTGGAATCAGCAAGACTCGGGTTTAAACTTCTGTCCTACTGACTATGTCAACTGAGCAAGCATCAGTGTTCTCATCTGTACAATGGAGGTAGCAACACCTATCTTCCAGGTAGTGAGGATAGGTGAAGTAATGCAGATAAAGCACTTAGCACACAATGAGAGCTCATTGATTTGAGCAGCCTTTACTGGTGGCCAAGAGTTTCTGACTTCTGGGCTGGAGTATGCAGGCAGAAACGATTCAGCACCTTGGACAGTAACAAGAAGGCCCCATGCGTTGTTGATCCCCATTTGTGCTGTTATATAGCATTTCTGTGCCAGGCACTTTACATCTATATAACTCCATTAATCCTCACAACAAACCTAAGGATGAAATATTACTTTTGCCCCCATTTAATCATGAAGAAACCAAGGCAAAGCAATTAATTGTCCAAAGTCACACAGGTAGTAAGTGGTGGAACTAAGACTTGATCCCAAATTGTCTCCATAGCCCATGTTTTTTGCTACTAGGCTATTCTGTGTCAGGCCTGTTCTCTGAGTTGGGTGGGTGAGATGGGAGGCAGGCAGGGCCATTCTTTTCCACACATCACAACTCATTCACCAGGGCTCTAGTTTGGTTTGGAGGCAGGACTTTGACCAAGTATTATTCTGTTTCTTTTACCACCATCCCAGGATATCTGTGCTTAATTCTCTCTCTACATCCCCCTCAGTGGGTATCTCTCTTCACCCAGCCTTCCACCTCTCCTCATCCAGCATCCCACTCTCTCCTGTGGGTAAAAGGAGAAAAAGAAGAAGACACAGATGAGTAGAGGACAAAGGAGGGTTAAGGTTGAAGGGAAGAAGAAGAGAGAGGAGAAGGAGGGAAGAGTCAGAGATAGCAAGGATCCTAGGGATGGGGAAAACAGCATACTAGGAAGGAGTGGGGGAGAGAATGAGTAGGAAACAAGGAGAGAGAAATAACTGAAGAGAACACAAACAGGAAGATGGGAGGAAGTAGAAAGGAAGTGAGGGATTGATAGAAGGAAGTAAATGAGCAGAATATATGGACAGGAGAAAAGAATGTGAAATGGGAAAGATAAACATGATCATATGGAGAAAGGCAGTGAAGAGGAAGGGAAATGAGGAAACTGGACAGGAAGAGGTGTCAAAGAAATTCCAAGCACAGTGAGTTGACAACGCATGTCTCCCAAATGGAGCTGAAATATTGCCCCCATCTTGCTTTCTCCTTCCCCCAGGACTTGAGGTCCAGCATGTTGGGAGGAAGGTGGGAAGCAGTGTCAGACTACCACAGAATCACAAAGTCCTTCAAGCTCATGGGAACCCCATTCTTCCTCTCTATGGTCTGACACCGTCTCTTCCACTCAGTCTTATTCACTCTTCTCTGCCCTCCAGCCCTGCACTCCTGAAGACAGCTGCTATCTGCCATTGCTCTCTGAGACTCCACAATCATTCCTGGGCTGTGGAATGAAAATCAATGTACTTTTACAGAAGTTTCAGGAAGCTAATGAGAAGGAGTTTTGCAGACAGCACTGACCAGCTTGATAAACTTGGCAAGGGCAGAAGGCCTGCCCTGTTGAGGAGGGAAATGTGAAACATTGATGTTCTTTATTTAAAGTCCGTCCTTGTGTGTCATGAGGCAAGGAGCATGCATGGTATTACCCAAGTCCTCACTTCTTTTAAATTAGCTGCAACTAATTCACCCGCTACCAAGGGCTAGGGAGCATTTATGGAGCATTTGTACGTGCTTGACATCGTGCCAAGTGCTTTTACATACAGTGTCTCATGTAATCCTCACAAAGACCCTGAGAGGTGCGCATTATTAATCCCCAACTTTGCAGGCTGAGAGAGGTTAAATAACTTATGCAAGGCCATGCAGCTAGTGAGCGGTAGATCAGGGAACCCATTTATTCAGTCTCCAAGGCCTGTGTTCTTTCCATAATGAGGCAAAATCATGTTGTAATATTGTCTTCAGAAGGGAGAACACCTTTTGCTGTGAAACTGGGAAGCCTGAATGTGAAATGGCTGGAAGAGAAAGGCCTCGCCTGTAAGAAATGCCTCATTGCCTCCCAAGAGACAGAAATACCACTAGGTCTGGTTTCTTGTTTGGGCCCCGGAGGCCTCAGAAAAGTTGCCCAGGCTGTTCTGTGCCTTAGTTCCTTCCATATCTCAGTAAAACAAATCCAAGAGGTTTTTAGAACATAGGTGTCTAATATATGCTGAGCTCAATGAGTGTGCAAGAGTTTCCCAAGCTAAAGCTTCAGCTTTGTCCCCATCCTTAGGTTCTCGTTCATAACTCATTCTTTGAGGACTTTCCCTAAAGCCCCAGAATAATATTTTCAATTTAGCCATGTCACAGTACACCATACATTCCTAACTTGTAAATAGCAAAGGTTCTGTCACCAAGAGAAAAAGTAAGAAAGAATTAAGTATCCTTTCATAGGTGACCTTCTTTGGGCAATGGCCTTTTCCCCAGGGCTGCCTCCTGCTCTTGCGTAAGTTGTAAACCACGAAAGTACCAGGCTCAGGGTGTCTGAGTGAGGACTGAAAACCATTCTGGGCTCCATTCCACAAATCATGTATTCTGCCATGGGGTTGCATCAGCCCAGAGGAAGAAACTTATTGCTAATTGCTCTGCCCAAAGGAGGGGCCCTTTTGTATTCCAACCATGAAGAAGAGAACCTGTTTTACAATTTTCACAAAGGTCCCCAATGATGTTCCCTGTTCATCCTCCCCTTTCTCTTCACTTTGAAAATTCATCTCCCAGACGTTCCATTCCAGTCAAAGTTCCAGCTATGGTGAAATAGCTAGTTTCGGGTTTATCCTTTCGCTATAAGCAATTATACAATGGGACAAAACATACAAGGCAGCTATTTTCAGGCACTGGACAAACAGGCAGCACAGGATTGTGATTCTTGAGAGAAGGAAGACACATGAAGTGTGACCCCATGGTTTGCTCTGATTTTCTGCCTGGGATCACTTTCCTGACTTTGGTACAGGGAGGTGGAGTCCAAGAAAAGAGTGAAAGTGGTGACCTCATTCAGCTGAAGAGTCAGAGATTGAAGTTTGGGGCTATTGAAGTGTCTGAAATTTGCAGGGAAGGGTGCCAAAGAGGAGGGAGCTGACTGGGAGCGTCTGTAAGCAGAAGTCTACATGGCGGCTTCCCTCAGGGTCTTGTTGAGTGCTGTGCTGCATGTATACAGGGTGAGAGGCTGCAGCACGGGCCTGTTAGAGAGTGGCTGCTGAGGGGCTGAGAGCTGAATGGGGATTCCTGAAGTTATGCAATGCTGGGAGACAAAGTTTAACCAAGGTGGAAGACACCTCATTAAGGCATGGGGCATGCTTAAGGAATAAGGTCCAGGCCTGAGATTAAGACCCACAGCTTGGAACTAAGGTAAAACCAAAATAGACTCAGCTTAAAAAGTATAATAACAAGGTGGCAACACCAAGAGTCCTCCAGTAATTTAACTGCCTGCCAGAACCCTTAAAGGAAAACAACATAATCCAAGATCACCTACAACATAATATTCACTATGTCCAGCATAGTGAAAAGCACTAAACAGGCAAAGAGGCAGAAAAATGTGATACATAATTAAAAGGAAAAGCAGTCAATAGAAACACTTTTGGGTGACCCTGATGGAATTTGCAAATAACACAGTAAAATAGTTCTAAATACTTTAATCAAGAATTTAAGAGAAAACATGGATATAATTAGGAAACATTGAGAATATCATCAAGGAAAGTGTTTAAAAAACAATTGGGAAGTCTATAACTATAAAGTAAAATATCTAGAATGAAATATTCACTGAAGATTGGACACTGACCCCAAAAAAAGTGTGTGTGTGGAGGGGAGAAGCAGGAAACTTGAAGGCAAATGAATATGAATTAGCCAAAATGAAAAACAGACAAAAAAGATTAAAAAAAAAAAGAACCTCAGAGAAACAGATGTGGCTCAAGGGACTGAGCTCCCGCTTGCCACATGGGAGGTCTATGGTTCAGTTCCCGGTGCCTCCTAAAGAAAACAGTGAGCTGACGTGATGGGTAGGCGCGGCAAGCTGACACAACAAGATGACGCAACAAGAAACACAAGAAGAAAAACATAATGAGAGATACAACAAAGCGGGGAGCAGAGGTTCCCAGTGCCTCCTAAAGAAAAACAATCAAGACAGCGAGCTGACGTGACGGGCAGGCATGGCAAGCTGACGCAACAAGATGACACAATAAGAGACACAAGAAGAAAAAAAAACATAATGAGACACAACAAAGCAAGGAACAGAGGTGGTTCAAGTGATTAGGCACCTCCCTCCCACACTGGAGGTCCTGGGTTCAGTTCCTGGTGCCTCTAAAGAAACAAGACAACACAACAGACACAGCAAGTGCAAACAGTGAGGGGGTGGAGAGAAATAAATAAATAAAAATGTTTAAAGAAGAGCTTCAATGGCCTATTGGACAACATCAAATAGGCTAACATATGTGTAATTGGAATTCGAGATGGACAGGAGAAAGAGAATGGAGAAGAAAATAAGTTTGAAGAAATATTAGTTGAAAGTTACTCACTTTAGGGGGAAAAAAAGTCCTTCTGCAGATCCAGTAAGTTCAAAGAATTGCAAGTGACATAAATTAAAAGAAAACCACACCAAAGCACATCATAACCAAATTGTTGAAAATTAAGCATAAAGAAAAATATTAAAAGTAGCCATAAAAAAAAGACATTACATATAGATGAACCATAATAATTACAGCTGACTTCTTAACAGAAAAAAAACAATGAAAGCTGAAAGATAATGGAATATGTTATAAAACTGAAAGAATAAAAAGTGGACAGGCACTGGAAAACAGGTCACATGGGCTTTTTTTATTTTAGGAGGTACTGGGGATCGAACCCAGGACCTCATACATGGGAAGCAGGCACTCAACCACTGAGCTACATCTGCTCCCCATTGGTTTTTTTGTTCGTTTGTTTTGTTTTGTTTTTAGGAGGTATTGGGGATTGAGCCTAGGACCTTGTACTTGGGAAGCAGGCATTCAACCACTTGAGCTACATCTGCTCCCACATGGGCTTTTATATTTAAGGAAAATATCTTTCAAAAATAAAAATGAGGTAAACAAAAGCCAAGATAACTCATCACCAAAAACTTGCACTACCTAAAATGCTAAAGTAAATTCTTTAGGCTGAAGGAAATGATATCAGATGGAACCTAATATCTACTGGAAGTCAAGAAAACATTGGAAATGGTAAAGATGTGGGTAGATACAAACGATTTTCATTTATTTATTTCCTTATTATCATTTTGCAATTTCTTAGCAAAAATCATAACATTGTGTTGTGGGATTTGTATCATATATATAAATGAATGTATGACACAATAGCACAAAAGAAAGGGGAGTAAACCTTATCTTCCCAATGTTTAAGCCAACCCATTTCATGATATTTGGTGGAGCAACCTAGGAAACTAAAACAGCTACTCTTTTTAAAATGGATGATAAGTTTTGGAGAGGATGCAGAGATATAAGAACATTCCTTTATTGTTGTGTGAATGTAAAATGGTGCAGCTGCTGTGGAGAACAGTTTGGCAGAGCCTCAGAAAGTTAAGTATAGAATTACCATATGACCCATCGATCTCACTTCTAGGTATATACCCCTAAGAATTGAAAGCAGGGACTCAGACATTTTCACACTCATGTTCATAGGGCTTTATTTCCAGTCACCAAAAGATATAAGCAGGGGGATGGATGTGGCTCAAATAGTTGGGTGTCCGTCTCCCATATGGAGGGACCTGGGTTCCTTCCCTGGGACCTCCCGGTTAAAAAAAAAAAAGATATAAGCAACCCAAGTGTCCATCAACAGATGAATGGACAATGAAAATGTGGTATACCCATATGTGGTGGATTGAATTGTGTACCTCATTTTGGATATGTCCTTGATGTTGGTTTGCATTCTGGTGGTGTGGACCCACTGCAAATAAGATTCCTTCAAGATGTTACTGCAGTTAAGGTGCGGCCAACAGAATCAGGTTGGGCTTTCATTCAGATTACTACAGTCCTTTATAAGAAGATGAAAATCTGGAGAGAGAAGCCACAGGGAGCAGCCAGAATCTGGAAGTCAACTGAACCTGGAATAGAAAGGAGAAGACCCTGCCATGTGCATTGTCATGTGACAGAAAAACCAAGGAACCCCAAAGATTGTCGGCTGGCCAGAAGATGCCAGCCCTGGGAGGAGGCAAGCCTTCTAGCCTCTGACATCATGATCCAATATAGTCCTGTTGTTAAACCAACCCACTGTATGGTATTTGTTTTAGCAGCCAGGAAACTAAAACACTATACAATAGAAGATCATTCAGTTGTAAAAAGGAGTGAAGTTCTGGTACATGTGAATATATAGATGAACTGTGAAGGAATAATTCTTAGTCAACTAAGCCCAACATGGAAGTACAAATATTGTATGATTTTACTGATATGAAGTAATTAGAATAATAAAATTCATAGAATCAGAAACTAGAATGCAGATTACCAGGGGCTTGGGTAGGGGTATGGAAAAAGGGGTAAATGCTTAATTGGTAGAGTTCCTGTTTGGGGTGGTGGAGAAGTTTTGATAATGGATGGTGGTGATGGCAGCACGACATAGAAAATGTAATTCACACCACTGAAATATATACTTGAATGTGGTTAAAAGTGGAAATTTTTAGATTGTATATATGTTACTAGAATAAAAATTTAAAAAGAATGATAATACTATACAATAAAAATTGCAAATCCTATGGACTATAGTTTATAGTATATTTATAATAATATTGTTTCATCAATTATAACAAAGTTACCACACTAATGCAAATTGTTAATAGGCGAAACTGTGTGTGTGTGGGGGTAGGGGAACAATTTATTTTCTTCATGATTTTTCTGTAAACCTACATCTTCTCTAATAAAAAAATTTAAAAAGAAGAGACATGTTTATGGATACATTAAAAGGTGCTCAACGTTATTAATTAACAGATATTTATTTTTAAAATTACAATTAGGTTCCAATTCATACTCACCTAAAGAACTAAAATTTAAAAGACTGTCAACACCAAATGTTTGAAAGGCTAGGAGACATTGCTGGTGACAACTTCTTATAAAGTTAAATAACACACAGCTACCTTATTATATAGAAATTACACACCTATATATTTACCCAAGAAGAATGAAAGTAGCTTTAGTCCCAATGGTCAAAAACTGAAAACAATCCAAATGCTCATCTACATGTGAATGCAGGAACAGACTTTGGTAGACACATAAAAGAAAATACTACTTGGAAATAAAAAGTAATGAACTAATATACACATAACAACATGGTTGAATCTCAAAACATTATGTTGAAGATGAAAATCGAGACATAGACGAATATATCCCATATGATCCCATAAACTTCAAGAACAGTCAAAACTAATCTGTGGCAACATAATTGACAAGCTGTCTGTGAGAGATGGAAATTTATTGGCAGGTGGCATGATTGGGGCATTGGTTACATAAGTGTGTACCTTTGTCAAAACTCTTCGAATTGTATACTTAAGATCTTTGCCTTTCACTGCAGGTGAAAAGCATAAAAAAGAATTGAACTATTTCCTCACTCCCCCAGAAATGTGTTTCTTAAATTTTTTTACATTTTAGGATTATCAAATTGAAATGGAGTTATAGATGAACTTTCTAGGAACATTTGTATATGTGCATTGCAATATGAAGTGTTATTTCAATACGTAAAGGGATAAGCTCTGAGTCGTGGGAAGTCAGCAACCCTGGCCAGGTGTCCTTGGAGCAGGTGAGCCTAAAATGCTGCTTTTCAAATCCAGCGTTTAGTGGTCTAGGTGTTTGGTGTATCTGTGTTGATTAGGATAACGGTAGGTGATTCTAGCTTTTGCAATAGTCATATGTTTAGTAACTGTTGTGACTGGAAGAGGGAAAGAAAGAATGAATCAGAGAAGAGGAGGGAGAAGAAATGTAGCCACTCCTGCAAACTGAAAGATGGCTTTGTGCCAAATACTTTACCTCCATTGCCTCACTTAGTCTTTCAACAACTTGAAGAGGAGGCTCCTCAACTTTTCAGAGAAAATAGAAGCTTAGAGTTGTTGAGTAACCTTTTCAACTTCTTATAGCTTGTAGGACTTAGAGGGTTCAAATACAAGTCTGTTTACCCCAAAGCCCATGCTTTTAAACATGTCATGCTATTTCTGTGACTGCATGGATCTTTGAACAAAGTCTGTTATCCACTCCCCCACCATCTATCCGCCCATCCACCCACCCACCCACCCATGCATCCATCCATGCATCCATGTATCCATCCATGCATCCACGCATCCATGCATCCATGCATCCATGCATCCATCCATCCATCCACCCACCCACCCATCCATCCACCCATGCATCCATGCACCATCCATGCATCCATGCATCCATCCATCCACCCATCCATGCACCACCCATCCATTCATCCACATATATTCAATCAATATGCATCGACTGATAAGGCCCAGTTCCTGCCCTCATGTAGTTCATGGTCTGAAGCTACAGAAGAGAGGCCTCAATCAAGTTAGTTATTCCTGGCAGGCTTTCAATGGAGGCATGAAGGGTACTTGAATTGGGATTGTCTCTTCTACCCTCATGTCCCTTGGGTCCCCACCACTCAGATGTTCCCAGAGCAGAGAAATGTTATGTAATTCTTAGTTGGGGGTGCTGGTGAGGTGGACCAGGCCGGGCAAACCTTGGCTGTTACTCTTCCTCCTTCTCTCTCTTTCTCCCATTCCTTCATCCTGAGCCAGCCAATGTGTGCCCACAAGAGGAAATTTCCCTTCCCTTCCACTGAGGTACAAAGAGAAGAATCAGGAAGATAATCCAGACAGATACCTCAGGAGCAATCCATTGGTCACTCCACCTTCCTACCTGCGTGGTCCTCAACTAGTCTGTGTGTGAGGTTTATAGAGAAAGCACAGGACAGAAGCTCTACCTCACAGATCCTCTGTCCCACCCAGGAACTAAGACATGTGTTCCTGAAGCAATTCAGGAGGAACAATGTCAGATGAGAATCAATGAAAGCAAACAGGGAGGGACAGGAGATCAATGAAGACAGATGCAAGTCTGGAGGGCTTCCTGGAACTTGGAAAGAAGAGTGGGGAGGATTTAGATGAGAGGAAGATCACAGAGGGAATTTGGATGGTAATAACAATATTAATAACTAATTATTACTAACATTTGTGGAACACTTCTTTTCTCCAAGTTATTGACTGAGATAAATGCTTTAAATGACTGACCCTATTATCATTTCAGGAGGGCTAGAGGAATTAAGAGGAGGAAAGGCATTTTGCTCTTTATAGCAGCTCAAGATCATTCCCAGCACCGCCCTTACTCCCACATGCACACATGCATGTACACACAGAATCCAACTGGAGACACTCTGGGTAGCGCTCAGAAGCCAAGACACCTGCAATTACTTAGCACTGATCTTGTTCATTGATATAAATTGGTGAGCAAATTGGCCTGCCACGCAGCACACATTTATCTGAATTTACAAAGAAAAGGGCACAGGGTGGGCAAGCTGATGGAGAATGCTTGCTGCCCCTGTAGTGGTAACCTATGGAGGACCGTGCAGGCCTGAGCCTAGAACTCTCCATTAATTAGATGACTGGCCTTCCCCAGGTGTCTGCTGGGACCTGGCACCATGCTTAGCCAAGGGCCCGGAAGGCCTGATCTAGTCCCCAGAACCTGACTGGGGAGACAAAAGCCACACGGTTATGCCAGTTGAGCAGTTGACACAGATCAGAATAGCATGTTGATGTGATCAGATGCTAAATGTTCGGAGCAGGCCTTGTGCTCCTCAGGCTGGTGCAGGGAGCCCCGGGCTTCAGCAGAGGAGACACAGGTTCCCCGAGGGGGCTAGGGTGAGGTAGCAGAAAAAGTGGAGCTCTGGCCAGGTCACCTCCATCGATGTCCATTTAGTCAGTTAGAAGTGTTAGTGTAGACCTCGTGGGATTGCTGTGGGCCTCCGCAGCTGCTGAGGGAATGGGGAAACTGAGAGCATGGCACTGTGTGTGTGTGTGTGGGGGGCTGTCATCACAAAAGCCATCAAAGAGGAGGCTCAAATGAGTCCCCAACCCCCCACCCCACCCCCACACAGCTCAAAGGGTCCCACTTCCATCAGGAACACTACACTCTTAACCCTCTAAGAAAAGTCTTCATTGTCACCTGGTGGGACCTTCCATTGTGACAGTCCCAGGGGAGGAGAACTGAGGCTTTGGGGAGAGCCTGGCAACAGTACCCAGAGCTAAGGGGTCTTCACCTTCCTCTCAAGAAGGGGATCAAGGCAGGAAATTCCCTGCTCTGGGAGATGAGGACCCCCTTAGTCAGAGCTCTCCCTGCCCAAAGGGAGCCCTGGTCCCTGCGCCCCCCTTCCCCAGAGCAGCCGTCAGAAGCACCTTCCGCCTCACTCCCTGTCACTTGTCAACTTCGGTGCAATCAGTCTGCTACTTAGCACTTAGGCACTGCTCTCGAGAGCGATTTGTCTTTGTTAGCGCTAACAGGAGAGGGGCCTGGAGGTCTCATTGCGCTGCCTCCCTGCGGAGGCTGCACCTGGGGCCCCCCCATGCAATCACTCAGCCCCCATCATCACCCGCCAGGCACTCACCTGGCAATGGAAGTCGGCTCCGTAGGGCGCAGCCGGGCAGGGCCCCGCCGTGAGGAGTCTCTGGACCCAGGAGAAGCCGCCGGGGCAGAACCGCCCCTGCTGTCTGTCTCCACGTGTATGCATTCATGGGCACGCAATGGCGAATTCACTTCGTAAACGCTGGCTGTGCGGAGTGCTGGCAACGCGGTGGGCAATGGACCGTGAGCCCCACCCTCCAGCAGCTCGCAGTCTAGCAGACAAGAGGCGGGCAAGCCTACAGGCCATTTCCAACAATGCTGGGAGTGCTGGAAGAGAAGCAGGTCCTCAGCCTGCTGACAGAGGAGGTCTCGGGCAGCTGCCTGGTGAGGGCAAAAAGGGCCTGGGAATCTGGATAAGTGGGAGTGGTTCAGGCTGTCAAAGCACAGGAGCTGGAGGACAGAGGCGGGGGAAAGAGCCTCCAGCTGAGGAAGCAGCCTGTGCAAAGGCACAGGGATGAGAAAGAGTGGATTGTGTTGGGGGAACTGCAGGTGGACTGGCCTGGCTGGAGATTACGGCACTCTTGTGTATCTATCTTGCCATCCATCCACCAATTCACTCCCTACTTTCTCTTGTTCTTTTTTCATGGGCTACTTACACTTTCTCTGCCATCCATCTAATGATCTGTTAATTTATCTATTATCCATGCATCTATCCATCCATCCATCCATGCATCCATGCATCTGTCCATCCATCCATGCATTCATCCCTAGATGTCCTAATGTCACGTTCCAAAGCAGAGCTGTCTCCAAAGAACTCTCCCAGCTTGACAGTGTCTGACATTTCACTATTAAAGATATATTCATGCCTTAGCTACTAACGTCTCCCCGCATTTCTAACAAGCACATAGCCCTGGACACCGTAGCATTTATCAAATCACATTTCTCTTTCACAGGTGGGCCTTGGGCCAGAGGGGAGAAGAGTGTGGAAAAGGGTGGGGGGAGGCACCCTGTGGATATGACTGTGTCCCGGGAACCAGAGGCAGCCTTCCTCTGACTATAAGCACCACGGCAGGAGTGGGTCTGTCTGTCCTTCTGTCCCAGGAATGGTGCATATTAAGGGCTCAATGAATACATTTGAATGAATGCATGCAGTTGGAACCTTTGGGAGAAGGAAAAGATGTTACAAACAGCTTTTAGCAAGTTGATGCTGTTCTATAGAAATCGCGCAGGGCCTTGGCCTCCCCCCTGATGTTTGACACGGCTTTTGTAGGTCTGGGCAATATGGGCAGGATACTTAACCTATCGGGGACTCAGTTTCTTCAACTGCAAAAGGGGAACAGTGGTACTTATTTGTGGGATCAAATGTATGTGTGGATACAAGACCAGACCAATAAGAAGGCTTTTGCTTCTTCCAAGCAGGAGGAAAATTTCAGAAAGAAATTGTCAGAGATCTCTAGGGTTGAGATCCAGATCCTTTCAGAGTTGCTCCCTTAGAATCCTGGAAAAGTCTATGTTGCTTATTCAAAGAGCAATTTCTTTATAACCCTGAGTGCAAAATATTTCCAGTACAGAGCCTGGAATTGCACCATTAAAGAACCATCTTAAGAAAGGTTTTTTGGTCGAATACAAGAATCCATCTTGGAGGGCTGTATCTTGGGTTTTGTAAGCCAACACGTGGATGCATTTCATGTGTATGTGTTGGAAGAAGAGGGGAGAAAGTGGGAGAGAGAAAGGGCCAACTGTCATCTAAAAAAGCAAGGCCCTATGAGGATGGGCCCATTCTACCATGAAAATGCTTTGTGTTGGTGAACAAAACAGATTGTGTAGTATAAGAACCTTCACAGAGTGGATTCTTTGTAGCCCTTTCCCCCAGGGCCTACTTTAGGATCTAAAGAATTGTAAGAAAGAACGTAAAGCAGGCAGGGTCTTCAAGGAAGAGGGCATGAGAATGACCCCAGGCCTGGGACAGCCAAATGGAAGCAGGACACGGATGTGACCCCTGCCCCTTGTGGGTGGGAAGAGCTGTCTGCGTGAACTCTCTGGAGAAGCATCCAGAAAGGGAATAGATGGAGCTGGCCCCTCACTCCTGGTATGGAAGGAGGCCTTGCAGATGGCCAGCTCCTTGGCTGAGGGCCAGCCCCGCCTGAAGCCCCTCAGCCACCGGGTCTTCTGAGACACCCTGACACCCCCAAGTTCAATTCAGGCTGTCTCCTCTCCAGCTCCAGTTCC
>JAQZBX010005008.1:0-29207 GCA_029593785.1 Cabassous unicinctus | reverse complement strand
ATTGGGTAGGGGGTATGGCCATAACGCTTCCAAAGCTTCCCACTGGATTCTTACGTGCACCCAGAGCCGAGAACCACCACATTCGTCCAACACCTAGCTTGGCTGTCTTATTTCCCACCCTCTTCTGGAATGCGCACACGCATACTGCTGTTTATAAACAAAGCTCCAGGCACATGGGCCGTTTGGCCGGAATTGCTGTTTCTCTCTGTTTCTTCCCTCTTTGTTTACTCCCTAAATCTGGAAAGTGCTTTATTTTTAGCATCTGTTATCTTATTTGACCCTCACAAGGATGGAGCGAATCATTCTTCTCATTTTACCAATGGGGATCAGGAACCCGTGAGTGGTTAAGTGACCTGCTTGAGGTCACCCAGCAAGGCAGAGGCAGGGCCTAGTGGAGGAGGAGGCTGCGAGGCTGCTGGCCCCCGGTCTCCACTCCAGCCTCTGGTGCCTTCACATATGTGGCCCCTGGGTCCCCACTCTCCTCCCCTCAGCAGGGTACGCTCAGGCTTGAGCCCCTCGGCTTTGCTCCCAGCTCCACCACTGACAGTTCAAATTGGGCGACTCACTCCACCAACGAACTTCAAGGTATCTTTGTTCCAAGCTCATCAAAAAGCAAACACTCAAGCACTTGAATAAGATAAGCAATTTGTGGCTTTGTAAAAAGTCAATGCAATTCAATTTAGACCTCTTAAGGAGCTCCGCTGCCTCTCTCGTTTATTGTTTCCTTGTATAACCTGCTCCAGCGAAAGGACTGCAGATTTGTCTTCTGTTTGCAAAGTGTGATGAAGCCCCTTAGAATGAGTGACCTTCAAGAGCCGCACAAAACTTACAAATGAAGCTGTCGCTGAGAAACCTCATTCTTGCCTGAGCTCACAGCTTTCTTTTTTTATATAGATTTGATTTTCCAAGTGGCGGATTATAAAACTAGCTATTTTTTCCTCCTAAACACAAATGCTTTAATTTCTTGTCTTTTTTTTTTTTTAAACCAAGAATGATGTTTTTAAAATTCAGTCCCCACTCTAACCTTTACCACTTGTGAAAGGCTGATTTCGTTTGTTTGTTTGTTTGTTTGTTTGTTTTTTAACCCAAGAAAGCATCTTTGGTGCCAGGGGTGTTGTCCCTGGAGTGCCCCTTTGTCCTCTCAGCTGTCTCAGGGCAGAGTTTGATTTTTTTTCCTCTGGTTTTTGGTCTTCTTTTTCTCTCCGTCACAGAACAGATTGTTCTTGGTTTCTCTTTGTTTGCTTCCAAGGCAAGGGATAATAATAATTTTTTAAACTACTGTGAATAATTGAATATCTACTCTGTGCCAGACACTCTACTTGGTGCTTTACACGTGCTTTTATATTTAATCCTCACAACAACCCTTTGAGGTAGGTATTACCTGCCTCGTTTTATTGATGAGATTCAGAGAGGTTATGTAACTTTCCCAAGGTCATGCAGTAGTGAGTGCCAAAGTGAGAAGTCAGATCCATGTCTGGCTGAACCCAAAGCACGATCTCAAGACTTCCAGGGCCCAACTGCTTCACACTGGTCCCTTCTGGCTTCAGGTCCTCTCCATTGCGAGAGCCTCCCAGGAAGCATCTTCTCCTGTGGATTCTCTTCCTGGACCATACCTCATCATTCAAAGCCACCCTCCATTGCACAACTCAAGGGAGCAAAGGATGGCAGTTCTGAAGCTTTCTCTCTGATTTTGTTGTCATTTGTAGGCTTTTGCATGATTATTTATCTTATAATTTAACCCTACTTGCTTTAGAAGCTTCCTTTCCTCTCTTTTATCACTTTTATGGGGAAACCCATAATTACTACCTCAGCCACCCCCTGGCTCACTCTCGGCCTCAGATCTGATGGCTGTACCCAAATATAAAGGTGCAGTGCCTGGGGACAGCAGAATGTAACCGTCATGTATTTCTTCCTTTCTATCTTTGGTCCAACCATCTTAGAATTGGCTCCAAAGGGAACAGGAACAGGCACTGCTTCCTGCCAGAGCCAAGAAATAACCTCATTTCCACTCCACACCCCACAGGGTGTGTTCTAACACCAGGTAACTCAAAGGCTGAGACCCCAGGCACCACTGAAGGTCCATATGCACTTAGGAGAGAACACCAACAAGAAAGGAAACAGACAACACTGATTTTTGGAGCTTTGCATGCAACCCTCTCCTAGCTCTCTTTCCCTTCGACCAAATACAGACCCAGTTGCCTCCATTTGAGCTGAATAATTGAACCTCCATCTCTCTCCATGTCCTCATTCAGGTGTGTCACTACTCATTGCCTTGTCAGGAAGCTGATACCTCCTTCCATCTTCCTAACACTTTACAGATTTTCCAAATACTCTTTCTCATGCAGCCTCAGGTTGCTGTTGTTTGGTTTTCATTGCATTTATTATGCTTACCTTCTATTTAGGGCAAATAATATTTGTTTTCCATGGCAGATATAAAGTTTTATTTTAAAGGAAATGTATTTAAGCAAGAATAGAGCACCCATTTAAAACATATGAAGATATTATTATACAGGTGTTATGAGAATATGAAAAAAGGAGTACGACGGTATAGAAATGATGGAAGATATTGACCTGTGTAATTCGAGAGAGGAAACAGTCCGAGTATGGAAGAGACTACTTGAGTCAAAATGCTGCACTGTAAAAGAACTAAGAGGTCATGTTGGGAGTATCCAGTAAGTTCTATGGTAGCTAGAGTTGGCCAGAGAAATTAGGGCAGGTATCCTGAAAGCAGTAGCCATAGAAGATGTTTTGAATTGAACTCACCAGTGAAAGAAGATAAGGGAAGAATATTTCAGGCAGAGTAACCAGGACAGAAACATCCTATGTTGGATGATTGTGGTGGGGTGACTGCCTGCAGAAGCCATGGCCACCCCCCCTAAATGCTCAGGATTAAAGGGTTCTTTTATTCCCCACAGCTCCCCCCTTTCTAGGAAGGAATATCTGTGGCTGCACTGGAAATTGAACCAAAGAATTCAATCATAGCCATGTTCCTAGAATAAGTTGCAGCCTTCTACCTTGGTGGTATTAGAAACAGTCCTAGAGACGAGTGTTCAGCCTTGAGCAAAGGAAAAAATAGAACAGGTTCCCAAGCCAAGATGGGTGGCAGACTCTGTTGATTCCCAAACAGCATTCCCTTTCCCTCCTTCCGGCTTATTCCCAGCTTTCCTCGCATCTGGGGCAAGGGAATTTTACATAAGTCTGGCCAGTGGATTTGGGCCAGTTAAGAGCGACACATGGGAGAAAATGCCCATTGTCATCGGTTGTCTTTTGCCCAGCCTACTGATGACACCTAGAACTTCAGGGATGTGGAACAAACCTAAAGACGCAGCTAGAACCCTGAGGACAGAGATGTGGAGAGTTGGAAAGATCATGGGTCTTTATGAGCATGTTGAGCTGCTACCCAAAGCCTGCATCTGTCTACCTTTGGGATTCCTGTGCTGTAAGTTAATAAACCCACACGTTGTTCAAGTATTCTGTTACTTGCAGCTGACAGCATCCTAACTTATAGAACAGGAGCCCAGTTTGTGGAATTGAACTTGTGTCACGTGTTGGGGTCTACAGGAAGCAGGCACTGAGAAGGAGTTAGGAGTGCAAAGGGTTTATTGGGAAGTAACACCTGGGAAAGGGGGCAAGAGGAGGCAGGGTTGGGAGCTGTTAGAGCCCAATTCAGATTTTAGAGTCTCTGCACATCCTGCAGGAGCTTCTTGAGCAAATGCATTGGGCAAGAATAGCCAGGCTCTTGCATCACAGTCCCTGGCCAGGGCCTGCCTCAAAATGAGTAAGACCGTGGCCTAGAAACTGAGACTGACCTTGAAGCAACTAACAGCTGGAGGCTATCATCTAACCACGCCCCTCCCAGCTGGGCAGTGAGCCTTTCATTGAAGGGGGTCTGACTGCCCCATCTCCATGTCTGCCACACCTGGACAAAGCTGGATGGATGAGAGGACATGGTGCAGGAGGCTTGGAAGAAGGCTGGTGCTGGAGGTGGCAGTAAGGGATGGAGGGTCCTGCTCAGGTCAGCTAAGTGGGGAGTTATAGGGAGGAACCTTGGTCATAGATTCTCTCCAGGAGCCTGGCCCACTTCGATGCAGCTCCAGCTTAGCCCTAGGCACCAATGTAAGATATACGGAGTCCCTCTGAATTCTGGAACCAGGAGGGCTGGTGGCCACATGGACAACTCCTCCTTGTGACAGCCCTCAACCTCGGTCCTTTACCTCATGGATACAGTGATTGGAACCCTGAGTAGGTATTTTCTGGACTTCTAGGAAGCTAGAGTAATCTTTGTCCAAATACTTTTAGGATCTGTAGCTGAACTAATGTGTGGGTCTGTGATGGCTGCCACGTAGGAACCAGGCCTGTTGGAATAAGGAAGGTAAGGCCATGCTGTCTTCCTGCACCACCTATGTGGAGGATTCACACCTGAAGCCGATAGGCTTGAAGGAGAAATGCCAGGAAGGAGGAGGAGTAAATGGATGTCAAAAAAAACAAAGGAATGCAGGGGCTTTTTTGGGACTTGGGGGTTGTCATGAGTGGCATTGTGGCGACAGATGTAGGCCATTTTGCATCAGCATATACCACGCAGAACTGTGTGGGAGAGAGGGTGGTCTATGATGTGAAATGCGGTCTATGCTTGGTGGCAAGGCCCCAGGATGTGTATATCCATTGCGGGTGATGTGCCACACTGATGAAGGATGTTGGTGTGGGATGTTGTGGGAGGTGTGGAAGGTGGGGAACATGGGAATCCCTGTAATTTCTGAGTAATAATTAGGTAATCTAACCACCTTAAAAAAAAAAAAATATATATATATATATATATATAATAACATTTATGTAAGAAAATGCACATATATGCATATGTATTTATATATCATTTTACAAATATTGGTATGTACTGTGAAAAAATCTTGATTTTTACCAACAATAAAAATAAATAAATAAATAAATAAATAAATAAACAAAGGAAGCAGAGCTAGGACTACAAGCGGAGGGACAGCCAGAGGGTGTGCTTCTCGTGTGGGATCCACAACCACTGGTCAGTTTTTGACCAATCAAAATCCTGATTGCACAAAGAAAATCAGTTTGATTGATGTTGATGAAAGAAAAGGATTGTTTAAATTGACTTTCAATTGATCAAAACAGCGAGACAGTCAGAGAGAGAAGTTGTTTACTCTGAAGGCCAAGTGGAAAGGGAAGAAGCAGTGACAAGAAGTGGGTGGTAGAAGATATTGTGCAGAATAGCTGGGGAAAGTGGGAGGGAGCAGTGCAAGGGAATTTAGAGAATTCCGGATACCTGAGCCGTGGGAGGGCCTTGTCCAATTCCCCAGGTCAGGCAGAGTTAATTGTCTTCCTGATGTCTATGGGCTTCCTTCTTCCCAGCTATCAGAATTCTAATTTAATTGTAGGCAGCAATTTGCTCAGCCTCAGGCAATGGAGCATCATTGGTTTAGGCCAGTCACGACGCTTTCCCAGAGGCTCTTCTTGGAGGGTGGGACATGTGACTTAATCATGGCCAATGAAACATACAGGGTATGTCCTGGAGGACCCTAGAGAAGCTTTAATGTCCTAATAAAAATTTCAGATGAGGCTAGTGGAGTCTTCCAACCTTCTGCTTTTTTCCTGCCTTGAGCACAAATGTGGTTCCTAGAACTGCGGCAAACATTTTGTGGCCCCGAGGTGGCAAGCCAACACATCAAAGGGAAAAATAAAAAGAGGCTGGAATCTTTCATGATGTCACTGAGCTACTGCACCAAACCCAAAGCAACTGAACTCCAGATTTCTTTATGTGAGATGATATCTTCATTGCTTGTCAAGTATTTTATTACTTGCAGCTGAAAGCATCTCTAACGGAGACAGTCTTGACTTTATAGAGAGGATACTGAACTTGGCAAGAGGTCAGAACCTGCCCAAGATCATTCAGTTGATGACAAGAGTCTTTCAACAGACTTCAGACCATATCTTGAACTACCTTCCCTTCGCTGTCACCACCCTAGACCAGGCTTATGCTACCAGCCCCTTCTCAGACTCCATGCAATCCCCCAATCGACCCTGTCTTTGTTGTTTTCTGCACGTCAGCTCCCCCACCCCCTGCCCTATCATGGACCATGGTGGAGGCATATTTAAATACAAGATCGTCTCATTAGCATCACTATTATCCCACCCTGACTGGATGTGTTCAGTCTTCCTGGATTGTCTGCCAGCCAAGTCCTCTGCTCCAAGCTCATCTCTTCACTGCACTTCTTTGCCTGCCCCCATTCATGTCCACCCCTCTATTAGAGGTTTGGGCACCTCTGCTCTTCTACAGTGTCTCTTCTCCTCCCCCCTGCCTCTTCCTTATCCACAACAGCCCATTCTACAAGGCCACCTCTGCTGTGACTCTGCCTATGGTACTAACTCTGAGTAGCATACATTTAGGAATGAATTCTTTTCAAACCAGAATAAATAAAAATATGTAGAAGATAATATTTTACATTATATTCTGAATGTCTTATGTGTTATTATGCTCCAGGTCTCTAACCAGATGTTTAGGACTGCCTTGGGGCGGGGGGAGGAAGTACTCATCTACATCTTTGAACTACTTGACAATTTCTAAGTCATAGCATATACTAGATGTTCAGGAAATACTTAAAATTATACAATTTTATAACATATAAATGTAACATATTAAGTAGAGTTAATTTGTAAAATTTTGAAAAGGTTGAAAAATCATAGGAAAAGTATAACAACAGAAATCAATATTGGCATTTTGGCTAATTTCTCTTTAGTATATTATCTTTATAAAATTGAGATACTGTTAATACATCAATTTATGGTTAAATCTGTCTTGTTGGGAGAAGTAAAATTCTCTCCATTTGCAGATGACATGATCATGTACATAGAAAATTCTAAGGAATCCATAAAAAATTAGAATTGATAAGCAAGTCTAGCAAGGTTGCAGGGTACAAGATCAACATATAAAAATATCTTTAACTTCAATACACCAGCAAAAAAAAATCTGAAAATGAAGTTAAGAAAACAATTCCATTTGTAATAGAATCAAGAAGAAAAAACTTAAGAATAAAGTTAAAAGAAGTATGAGACTTGTACTCTGAAAACTACTAGACAGTGTTGAAAGAAAGAACTAAATGTTAAAGAAGAACTGAATAAATGGAAAGGCATCCCAACTTCATGAATTAGAAGACAATACTGTTAAGATGTCTATATTCTCTGGAGTGATTTATAGATTTAAAAGTAATCCCTTTTAAAAAATTTCTGCAAAAAAAAGTTGGCTTTTTTTTGCAGAAATTTATAAGTGATCCTAAAATTCATATGGAAATGCAAGGGACCCAGAATAGATAGCTAAAACCATCTTGAAAAAGAACAGAGTTGGAGGACTCACATTTTCCTATTTCAAAACCTACTACAAAGCTACAATAATCAAGAGAATGTGGTGTAGCCAGAAGGACAGACATATAGATCAATGGAATAAAATTGAGAGACCAAAATAAATCCTCACACTTACGGGCAATTGATTTTCAACAAGGTGCCAAGGCAATTCAATGAGGTAAAGAATAGCATTTTTAACAAACAGTACAGGAACAACAGGATATCCACATGCAAAAGAATGAAGATAGACCCCTTCCATATACCATACTCAAAAAGTAACTCAATATGGACCATGGCTCTACATATAAGAGGTAAAACTATAAAACTTTTTGAAGAAAACATAGGAGTAAATCTTTGTTACCTTGAGTTAGGCAAAGTCTTACATATGACATCAAAAGCACAAGCAACAAATGAAAATTATAGGATCAAAATAAAAAATGTATGTGATGCAAATGATATCATTTAAAAAATGAAAAGACAACCCACAAAATGGGAGAAAATATTTGTAAATCATGTATCTGATAAGGGACTTGTATCCAGGATATATTAAAAACTCTTACAACTTATAATTAAAAAATAAATAACCCAATTCAAAAATTGGCAAAGAATCTGAACAAATATTTATCCAAAGAAGATATACAAATGGCCAAAAAGCACATGAAAAGATGCTCAATATCATTAACCATCAGAAAAATGCAAACAAAACCACAATGATACAGCATTTCACACCCACTAGGATGGCTAGAATCAAAAACAGTAAATGTTGGCAAAGACACGAAAAATAAGAACCCTGATGTATTGCTGGTGGGAATGTAATGGTACAGCTGCTTTGGAGAACAGTTTGGCAGGTCTTCAAACAGTTAAGCATAGAGATTGGATAAACAAAATGTGGTATATCCATACAATGGACTACTACTCAGCAATGAAAAGTACTGATACATCCTACAACATGGATAGCCTTCAAAGCCATAATGCGGAGTGGAATAAGCCATTCACAAAAGACCACTGGTTGTATGATTCAATTGATAGCAGATGTTTAAAACAGGCAAACTTATAAAGACAAAAATAGACCAGTGATTGCCTGGGGTGGGGATCTGGGATGACTCCTCATGGGTGTAGGGTTTCTTTCTTTCTTTTTTTAAAAATTTATTTATTATTTATTCTCTGCTCCCCCCCCACCCCCCACCCCCCCGCCAATTGTTTTGTGCTCACTGTCTGCTCTCTGTGTCCATTCACTGTGTGTTCTTCTGTGTCTGCTTGTCTTCTCTTTAGGCAGCACCAGGAACTAATCCTGGGACCTTCCAGGAGTGGGAGAGAGGTACTCAATCTCTTCCACCACCTCAGCTCCCTGGTCTGCTGTGTCTCTTATTGTTTCTCCTCTGTGCCTCTTTTTGTTGTGTCATCTTGCTGCGCCAGCTCTCTGTTTGGGCCAGCACTCCTACACAGGCCAGCACTCCTGCGTGGGCCACCACTCCTGTGTGGGCCAGCTCGCCGTGTGGGCCAGCTTGCCTTTCACCAGGAGGCCCCAGGAATTGAAACCTGGACCTCCTATATGGTAGATGGGAGCCCAATCACTTGAGCCACATCCGCTTCCCTGCAGGGTTTCTTTTTGAGGTGATGAAAATGCTTTAAAGTTGATTGTTGCACAACTCTGTGAACATACTTAAAAAGGCTCATTAAATTGCACACTTTAAATGCATAAATTGTGTCATAAGCAAATTATGTCTCAATAAGGCTGTTAAAAATAAGGGAAACAGGGGGGAGGGGGTATGGAGGAGAAATAAATAAATCTTTAAAAAATAGACCTATACTGTGGGCAAATTTCTTTGGTCATTAAATGTCCTTTCCAAAGGTATGTATAATGGCTGCACAATATTTCATTATAGAAGAACGTCATAATTTTTTAGTTAAAACTTTATTGCTGGGCATCTAAGTTGTTTCACTCCAGCGGTCAATACAGAGATGAATATCTTTAAATATAAATGCCATGGTGTGAATATTCTCGCTGTCCTGAGTTTGTGATAATCAGGGTAGGCTAAACATTCACTATATTAGGAACCATGCATGTGTCCCCAGACCTAGTTTTTCTCCATAGGTCTGGTTTTTGGAATGCTGGTGATAAACTAAGTCTGATTCATTATATGACCATCCTGTATGGGAAAAGACTGTAACTTTGGGTATCAACCTTAAGAGATATAACAGGGGAACGGATGTGGCTCGGGTGGTTGGGCGTCCGTCTCCCATATGGAAGGACCTGGGTTCGACCCCCAGGACTCCTGGTGAAAATAAAAAAAAGAAAAATATAGAAGGCGTGTGGGCCACTAGGCCCCGTGCGCAGGTGCGCCGCCAGGCCCTGAGAGTGGGTGAGCCATCAGGCCCCGCGAGCCATGCAGCAAGATGATGATGTAACAGGAGCTTGACACAAGGGAGAGCCAAGACGAGATGCGCCGAAAAACCAGGAACTAAGGTGGCACAGGTGTTAGGATGCCTCTTTCCCACATTGGAGGTTCTGAGGATCAAATCCCAGTGAAGACAGGAGGAAAAGGATGAGAAGAGAGGGCAGGAAATGGACACAGAGTCGCCCAGCGAATGGACACAGAAACAGCAAAAATGGGGGTGGGTGGGGGTTAAAAATGTATAGGGGTGGAAGATATGGACTATAGTTGGTAGTCACATGATGATGCTCCTTCATGATTTGATAACAAATGTTCCACAACAATGCAGGGTGTTTGTGGGGAAGGTGATGCATGGGAACCCTGTATGATGTTCTGCATGTTTGTTTTGTAAGCTCATGATGTTTACTGAATACTTGTAGTTTATGTATGTTCATGTATGAATGATATACTTCAAAAAATTGTTTTTAAAAAATGCTGTTAAGACTTAAAAAATATATATATATATAAATGCCATGTACATTGATGATTATTTCATTAGGATAGATCCCTCACAGATTTAACTCTTATTATAAATTGCCAAATTATTTGGAAGTATTCTACCAACCAGAGTGTCCAATTCATCCTACCTTCTTCAACACAGAAAATTATTAAGCAAACACATAAACACACAAGCACATGGGGAGAAATGGTGGATTACTTAAACTGATTTTTTTTTTTTTCTCAGTAAAGTTAGCCATTGTTCCAAAGTTATACTGGTTAAATTTTTCAGTTTTTTTTTTTTCCCTTTGTGAATTGCCTAATTGTGCCCTTTACCATTTTTTCTTGTTGATTTATAAAAGCATTTTATGTATTCAGATAGTAAAGCTTTGTCATTATTATGCAAGCACTTTTCTGTTTGTCCACTTGCCTTTTAATTTTGTTTTGGTGGTTTTTTGTTGTTTTATTTTAAAGTTCAGAGATTCTTAATATTATGTAGTCAAATGTATTGATTTTTTTTTGTGGTCTCCTTTCTTTTATCCTTAGGAAGTCCTGTCATCCTCTATATTTTCCTCTAGGGTTTTGGTTTTGTACTTATAATTAACATTTTATTCATCTGGAATTTGTGTTGGGTTTATGATATTAAAATCAGATGTAACTTCCCTCCCCAATTGTTATTACCAAATTACCCCAACATTTTTCACTGAACTCTACTTGCTTTACCTTATTAATTTGCAACAATACCTTTATTATATAACAAATATATATGTATGCTTCTGGGTTCTGTATTTGGGATTTTTTTTTAAAACAAATACAGCCCCTAGTTGGAATGGTTTGTTTATTGCTGTATTAGTATTAATCTGTCATAATTTGTATAGCTTTATAATGTATTTTGATAAATGGGATGGCAAACTCATCCACATTACTCTTGTTTATCAGATTTGCTTGGCTCTCCTCACCTTTTAAATGCTCTCAATGACATTGAGAAGAATCTTTCAAGTCTCCCCGCCCCCATCCCCACTCCCTTAACCATCAACTCTCTAAAGAATCTTTTTGTTACTTTAAGTAAAATATTTCCTATATGAGCTAAGTTAATGAGAGGATGTGATGTTTTTACAAATATTTAATGGGAGTGGGTATCTTTTGGGGTGACCTAGTAGCCTATACGTTTCTTCTCTAAAACCCATTTTATACTCTATGACCCCAGCTACCCCCCCACCCCCCCGCACCACATCACGGCCCACTGGAGCAGGGATGAACACCTTTCCCAAGCTGAGCCAATCAAAATCTCCTTTCTGGGAATTTGGGTTTGGAACCCTGGAGCACGGGAGCTGGTGGCCCTGAAACTAGGAAGTGATGTGGCTCTGGGTGGCCATTTTCTGCCAGGACCTGGAGAGAGAGAGCGGGCCTTCCAGAAGTGAGAAGGCGGGAGCAGCAGTACCGGAAGCTGCCCCCGAGAGATGATGACATCATCGCCACGCTAGGTAGGCCTGAAGGCTCTTAGGTCCTGTTTCCCCTGCCCCGAAATTTTCTAAGATCTCTCTGCTTCCTTCTGATAAAATTACCTTCTTTGCTGGTAGGAATTTGAGTTGTTGAGTTGTAGCCGAAAAACTATAGTTCCCAGACTAAAACATTAGTCTGCCCTTTTGGGATCAGGGCAGAACGGTTGCATCATCAGCAGGAGCCCTGCTCTGCGGTAAACAGGCTCACCTGTGTTGATGCATTTAATCCATAAAGTCCTGCAAAGTAGTTACAAACTTGCCTCAGGACCAGGTGGCTTAAAAGAACCTTCTTGTGCCCATAGACACAGAGTCCTCTCATGACCCAAATAAAGCAAAGCTCTCAATTTACTCCCAAGTAGGCTGGTGGTACAACTTTCTCAATCTCCCACTTTTTGGCTAAGATGCTGATCTTGTTTGGCTCCCTTGGAAACCTTCCAAGACCTTCCAAGAACTGCTGTCATCCTCCAGTGGATTTGTGAACAACTAGAAAGCAAAGACTTGATCATGAGAGTTTAGCTCTGGTTCTTGAGTAATGCACCCTGGTATCCCAAACTGATTTTTTTTTTACTTGGGAGTTCCAAGGAAATGCCATTGACCAGTGGTTCTTGAAATTGTGTGGGTCATCAATCCTTTTGAGATCCTGAAGAAATCTACATACCCTATCCTGAACAACAACAAAAACAAAAAACAATGAATGAGCGTGCATATGCACATACAACATGCATATCTGTGTACAACTTTGAGAGGGAAGTTCACAGACTCCCTGAAATCCAGGTACCCAAAGTCAAGTACCCCTTCCACAGGCACAGTTGATTTCACCCAGCCAGACAACAAAGTCTCGGATTTCACTTTGAAGGCATAATCTAGAAATGTGGACTGAATGACAGGATAACTGGATGGATTCAGCGCTTGTGCAAAACCATTCTGTAAGAGATTTGATTAACAAATGACTGTTATTCTGGAAAGCTGCCTGGGTGGTACCTGAGGCATGAAACATATTTTTTAAATCAGTGACTTAATGTATGGCAGATTTAGTTAACTTGATATTGGTGCAAAATTGATAGGGAGAGCTAATAATCTGGATTACAGGATCAAAATTCAAAAACGTTTAAGCAAATGGATGACAGGAAATTAAAACAAGGTGAAAATTATCACAAAGGATAAATGTAACAAAATGTATTGAAGTTATCAATCAATGGCCCAAGTACAAAGTGGGAGAACCTTGTTTATCTGAAAAAGATGGAGGATGCTGTGTGGACTGCAGTCTCAGTGTGTTATCTGGGACATGGGAGCACCCCAAAGCTCTGGGTGAATGGTTGGAGTGTGTCTGGATTTTCCCGTGGGGAATCACAGCCCTAGAACTCTGAGCAGTCATCTGAAGGATTGTCCTTCAGTCTAGGACAGGGGTTCTTAACCAGGGGTCCACAGAAACCTAAGGGTCCATGCAAAGATTTCAGGGGGTTTGTGAGCTTGAATTGAAAATTAAAGAAAAAACACATTATTCTTGTGGGGACATGTTGGGGCGGGTGTGATATATTTAGTAAATAATATACAATATAGTGTAGACTTAGTATGATTTTTAATTTGATGTAGCGTGTTCTGAGTGCAGTGGATAACTGTCTGCAAAAAAGGTTGGTAAGGATGGCAGAGATGGTTTTATGACGCCATGGGAAAACTCGAATTTCTAAATGTTTGCTGAAAATGACCATTTGAGCAGATGTTGAACCATGTTTAGGTTATCAGGTATTGAAATTATGGGAAAGTTGTAAAACATAATTTTGAGTAATTCTAAAATTTAATTTCAAGACAGGCCGATGTTGAGTGTCATAAAATTATCTGCCGCCACATTCTGAGAAAGGGTCTGTGATTTTCACCTGACTGGCAAAGGGGTCCATGGAGCAAAAAAGATTAAGAACCCCTGGTCTAAGAGCTGAATTTGGCAGTGGGTGTTTAGGAATGGGATTATATCCAAAGAAGGAGCCTGGGAGGTCCAAAGTTCTCCCATTCATACAAGGTCAGTTGGGAAGAACCAACACTCTTTTCACTAGATAATAGATAACTTGCTTGGAGGTGGGGTTGGGGGCTAATGGTGGTCTTCAAAGACCTGAATAAGCTTCACAGGGAGGAATAACTGTATTCATTGGAGGTTCTAAGAGCTTTCTGATGATGAGAGTTGCCAACCAACAGGATGGGCCGTTTTATGGGGAAGTGATCCCCTAGTCACTGGAAATGTTGAGGAGAAGCTTCCTACTCACCTGTCAGAGATGGTGCGATGAGCCAAACATTCCCCACTGCCTTGAGGAGAGGGTTGGACTCAATCTGGGAAGGCAACTTCAGTTGATTGGCAGTGGTAATGAGAAAGATTGCAAGGCCGCTTCTGGGCTCAGCAGTTCAATTAGTGAGGTCTGCTGGGTGCCGGAGTGGGTAGTGGCAGCACGCAGGCTGCTTGCTGGCCAACCCTTCTCTGAGATTCCTTATTGTTCTATTCACTTTGCTGTGCCCCCAGGAAACTTCTTTTGGTGCCTGCTGTGCATCTACTCATAATCTGTGTGATTGCCACGTGGACATGTACTATGTGCATGTGTGTGTTACCCAAGGTGATGCTGCTGGCTGTGAATGTGGCATAAGAGTCCCGCAGCAAGCCTTTTACACCACCATCTACCTTCCTTCCCACTCTACACAGCTCTCTGCCTCGAGCCCAGCCATGTGGTCTTCTCCCTGTCCTCGGCATGGGTCACACTCCTCTCCTCTCTACACCATCTTTTCTCTTGCAATGAGTCCCCTCTTCCTTGGTGAGCCTTCCCCACATGTCCAGGCCCAGAAAAGAGCCTCTCCCTCCATGAGGCCTGCCTCCACTGTCCCAGTTCCCATAGAGCCCTCTCCCATGAGACCTCTTAGCTATGAGCTGGGCCCCTGTTAGGGGTGGAATCATGTCCCACAAAACATGCTCAAGTCCTAACCCCTTGTAGCAGTTTGGCAGTTTGATATAGTTATGAATTCAAAAAATAGATATTGGATTATGCTTGTAAACTGTTCTGTTCATCTGGGCATGATTAAGTTATGATTAGGGCTATGATTGGGCCACATCGGTAGGGTGCTGAGCCCCTCCCCTTGGTGGGTGAGGTCTCAAAGATAGAAGACATGGCAAAGGACAAAGTTGGAATGTTTTTGAGTTGGAGTTCTGAAGCTGAGTTTTAATGCTGGAGCCGGGGGAAGCAAGCACATAGAGGAGCTTGGTCATGAGAAGGAGAGAAGGCCCCGGGAGGAGATGAGCCATTCACCTGATAGTCTACAGCTGACCTTGTGGAGGAAATGGAGGAGCTGAGCCTGGAGAGAAACGGATCCCCTGGAAGAGAGGAACTCAAGAAGCCTGAACCCTGGCAAACATTGGCAGTTGTCTTGCTCCAACACATGGCAACAGACTGGTGAAGGAAGAAACTTATGCTTTATGGCCTGGTAACTGTAAGCTTCTACCCCAAATAAATACCCTTTATAAAGACCAGCAGATTTTTGGTATTTTGCATCAGCACCCCTTTGGCTGACTAATACACCCCTGGTCCTGTGCATGGGACCTTATTTGGAAAGAGGGTCTTTGACCTTATTTGGAAAGAGGGTCTTTGAAGATGTGATTAGTTAAGATGAGGCCAAACTGGATTAGAGTGGGCCCCAATCCAATATGACTGGTGTCCTCATAAGCAGAGGAAATTTGGACATAGAGAAAGATAGACACCTAGGAGAGGGCCATGAAAAGACAAAGGTGGTAGCTATTGGGCATCAACAAGCCAGGTACACTAAGGCTGGCTGACAAACACTAGAAGCTAGATAAGCAAGAAAGGATCCTGCCCTAAAGGTTTCAGAGGAAGCCTGGCCCTGCTGACACCTTGATTTCAGACTTCTGCCTTCCAGAACCATCAGACAATACATTTCTGTTGTTTGAAGACACCCAGGTTGTGGTACTTTGTTACGGCAGCCCTGGGAGCCTGAGAGCGCCTCTAAAGAAACGAGGATGACTTTGTGAGTCGTTGGTGGAAATTAGCCTCTTTAGGTATCTAGGGTAGGTTGTCTCCAAACTAGAGCCTAAGACAAGATGTGGGTGCAGGAAGTTTATTTGGGAGGTGATCCTTGAGGAAGCAGGGGTAAGGGAGAAAAGAGAGAGGAACAGGAAGCAGAGAGAGTGGACCAAGGTTGAGTTACTGAGGCATCAGGGCTCAGTTCCCTGGGACCTCTGACAATTATCCAAATGCCTCCCAGAAACATCTCTCTGAGGTTGGAGGCTGGGGCATGTATCCACTGAATCCCTGCCCCGGGGGGAGGGCCCTTGCCCATGGAAGTCTAAACTCTGGGCTGCACTTGCTTGCAGCCTGAATAGAGTCCTTGTCTTCAGAGCCTGTCTGGAAGCAGGAAAGGGGAGAGCGCTGCTTGGGCTTCTCGTAGGATGTGGTCACACACGCTTGAGCTGGCCTGTCACTGATCCTCCAGCTGCTGCCGGAGTCAGAGGGGAGCTGACTCAGGACACCCAAAGCGTGTCCTCAGTAGGCATGGCTTGTCGTGGGCCACCTGGGATTTTCCACTCTTGCACTCCTTTCATTGAGCACCACTGTGTAGCCACCTTCAGGCACCAAGATACAAAACTTCCAAGTCTGTTTTTCATCTCCTCCCATTTAGACCGCAAGACTTTTGAATGCAGGCAGCATGATACTCTGAACAGACTGTAAGTGCCCAAACCGCTTCCTTGATTGAGTGATACATTGGTTGATCGAACAGTTTACCAAACTAAGCCTTCACAGTTTCTACATGAAAAGTCATTCCCCATCTGAGGAAAATTCAGAAGTTTACTCCCAGGTCTTTGGGGGCATTCTTACCTTCGGCATATGCAGTACACATCGCTGTGATAAAGTCCTTAATAACTTCAGGGTGAGTTGGCAGAATGATTTAGATCTAAAGTCCAGAGCAAGGCAATTACATCTGGCTCCCAGCTTTAAAAAATGGAAATAATCTTTATCTGAATTTTTAAAGGTGTGTAAAAATTATAACAGCAAATGTCAAACGTGGTGACGACTTTCCCTGCCCATGTGAGAATGGCAAATGGGAGGGAGAACCGAAATATGCATGCAGATTCCACCTAAAGGGTAAAATCATCAGATGCCATCTGGGGCACTAATTGTACTTTTATCGATCACATTGGGAATCTGAATAGCATCAGGGAAATGAAATTCTTGAGGCCAGCCTTTCCTGCCATAGACCTCCCTCGTCTCCTTTGGACAAATGAGACATTTGAAGAAGGAATTCATCTCTAGGGGCTTGCTTCCCTGCTAAATTATTTTCCATTTCTCATTAATTCTTGTCTTCCTCGTGCCCATGCCACCACTCCCTCTATGCCCTCCCTTGCCTGTCCGAGGCACATCAAACTGTCAAACTTCCTGCTCCAAGAGGTGCTTCCTCCCTGCAGAGCTGAGCTGCCTTCCCTCCAGGCCTCAGGGCTCCTGGGACCAGGCTATCCAGGGTTTGGTTGTGGCCTTCTGGTGTTGCTTGCTGATTGTCTCATCCATGACACTCCATGAGAGATCCAGCCTTTTGGTGTAGGATGAAAAGGCATGTTTTATGTAATTGTAAGAAAATTTCAAGAACTGCTTTGAAATCGCTAAAGGGCCATTAGCAAGGTAAACTGCAAACCTGAGCGAAGTGGGGCACTCCTCCCTCTGATAACAGCAAGCACTGAGATGGGCACTGCAGACTAGGGCCAGGATGCAGGGAGGCAGGCCCAGAAAAGTCAAGAAGGAAGTGCTAGCATACCAGGAGGGCCAGCTTACACAGCCACAGGGCTGGGCCTCACCCACTCAGAAGGACACTCCCTGTGTGAGTCCATCCACATGAAGTTCAAGAAGAGGCAAAATGAATCTAAGGTTAGAGGTCAAGATTGGGGTGACTTCTCAGTGTGTGTGGGGGGTTAGTGGGTTAGTGATTGGAAATGATCTCTATCTCTATGAGGGCGATCCATACAGAAGTAAAAAGCCATCAGGTTGGATGCTTGAGATTTATGCACTTTACCATATGTACATAATACCTTAACATGAAGATAAAAACTAAGATGACATAATATAATACCTATTATATTAGGCACCTGAAACACTCACTGTATTGCCCCTATTTATTTCCTCTGGCTGTGAGCTCTTTGAGGATGGGGTAGTGATTTATTGGTTGCTAGAGCCTAGAGTTGCCAGATTTAGCAAAGAAAAAATAGAGGATGGCCAATGAATGCTTTTTTAAAAGTATAACTCTGTTCCCTGCAATACTTGAGACATACTTACACTAAAAAAAAATTTTTTGTTGTTTATCTGCAATTCAGCTTTAACTGGGCATCCTGTATTTTACCTGGCAATCCCACTGGATTCCCAGAGCCTTGCACAGGTGCTGTCACAGCAGAGAGATTTGTTCATTCTTTTTGGAATAAATGTCTGAATGAATAAGTCAGGAAGCAGTGAGAAAGAGCCCCCCTCAAAGCAGAGAGAAGTGAGAACTGGAACAGGACCAGAGAATGTGACCTTTTTAAATAAAATGGACTTTTTAAAGGGGAAATCTGGCACCATTAAAATTTCCAGCGCTGTCCGCTGAACGGGCCCAGGAGCAGTAAGCAATGGCTTCCTGGGGCCCCAGACACTCCCAGTGCCCATATCTAAACCTCTAAGTAGCATTCCTCTCGAAAAGTTACACGGAAAAGTGGCTGGAGAGTACAAGGGCTGCCATGAAGATCTTGTTTGGTTACAAAACAAGGGAGAAGCTAAAGAATAAGTAGCTCATATAGAAAAGATACAGGACCCAGTTGCAAGAGGCTCCATCACGCAAATCGGGGACAATTAGAGCATTAGAAAGAACGATATCAGTAACAGATACGAACCCATTGAAAAAATGAATAAGCCCCTGGTGATGAGAGAGAGTGAGAGAGGGAAGGGCAGGGAACACAGAAGAACAGAAGGGGAAATGGATGCGAGAAAGGCTCTTCTTTCCAAAAGAATGCCAGCTAATAAATAGGGAAGGTGTGAAGCAGTAAGAAATAGCAACAGTACTTGTGTAGTATTCTTGGCAAAAAATGTTTAACTAAAATCTAATCATGAGGGACCAATCAGGCAAATCCAGTATGCAGGATATTTTATAAGACCTGAACTCCTTAAAAGTACCAGTGTTATAAAAGGCCAGAAATAGTGGTGGGATCGTTCTAGAGCTAAAGATGTCAAAGTCACCGGAAAACCAAATGTCGTGGGCGTTTGATTGGATCCTGGATTGATGAAACAAACAAATCGGCTACCACAGACATTTTGGGGACAACTGGGAAAATGTAAATGTGGACTCTATATTAGAAGATATTATTGAACTGATGTTAATTTTTTGTGTGGAGATTCTATAGAAGAATGTTTTTCTTCCTGGAGAGGCATGCTAAGGATTAGGGGTGAAGTCTAGTGATGCCTAAACTTAATTTGAAATGGTTCAGAAAGAGAAAGAATCAATCTAGGTAAAGGGTTTTAAGGTTGTTGTTTTTTTTAATAAAAGAACAGCATGTTTGTTTTGTAAGTTCATAACTTTTATTATACACTTATTGCTTATGCCTGTTCATGTATGAATGATACACGTCAATAAAAATTAATAAAAGTAAATCAAAGGACAAAAGGAAAGGACATGTGAGGATGCCCGAAAAAGAGAAAATCCAGAAATTGGACAAAGGCTTGAAGAAAAGGCAGCAGATGTATTTGTGAAACTCCAAATAATCCTGGGCCATCCCTTTATCTTTTATCTCTCCCCCTCTCTCTTCCATCTTCTCTCCAGTAGATCCCCCCTAGTGCACCCCCAGCAAAGCTCCCTTTCCCGGCTTTGGGGTTTGCTATAAGGTACCCCCACACAGAACAGGGCTAGATACATGACTGATGAAACTGAAAGGGTCTGTGATAAATTTGGCCCTTCCAATTCAGAGCTCGATATTTCCAAGCATCGCATTGCCCTTTATTATCATCATTAAAACATATACCACACATACACATACACACTTGCAAATATACAAGAACAATCCAACATCTTGCAGCTGTCCTCCCTCCTGCTAAAACTACAGCCCAGCCCATCAGAGGTGACAGAATGTACCATCAGCGCAGTGATTCCTTTCAAGACAATAATTACAAAACACTTAGTGGTATTTCTAAATGATTTTATGTTTTATTTAAATATTTGTCTTTCCCAAACTTGACTTAAAATCTATAAGTAATTAGTTATCAGCCTAGCTACCAGGGTGACAGGCGGTTTCCTTAATTTTCTATGCAGTCGGCAAGTCCTTGTAAATTATTCTAGTCACAGCACACTTCAAAGGTCTAAATGAAAAAAAAAAAACTTAAACGCCTTAATATCTTTGAGATTTGCGACGATATTTGAGGATTTGCTGAGGGATTCAGTACCGGATGAAGAAAGTGGTTTGTTCGCAGGGAGACTAACTTGCATCTCCAATTTGAAAGAATATCTGAAATCTGGGTGCACAAAGATTATTTAGACGAGAGAGCCCTGAACATCACTGTTTTTTCTCTGCAGCTGATGCCTTTGAGTCAGGGGTTACACTGGTTCAGAGGAAATATGGGAAGGCAGGCTCCCCTCTCCTGGCAAGTGCCACCACATTTTTATATATTTATATCTTATTTTTTAAAATTTTATTAGAGAGGTTGTGGGTTTACAGAGAACTCATGCGGAAAATACAGATTTCCCATATACACCTGCTCACACCCACTTTTTTCCTTTGTCAGTTTAGCTAAAGTTCAGCGAACGAGGCTTGGCTTTCTTTCATCTACCCTAGGATTAAACTCATCTGGAAAGATGATTTTGTTGCCTTAAGGCTCTGGGCTACACTACTGAGAAATTTTCTCTTCATTTTATAGATTTTCTATTGATAAGTTAATTTCCCTCTAGATGACAGGTCTGCAAACTTTTCCTGCAAAAAAAAATCTTTTTTTCCAGAAAGTAAATATTTTCAGTTCTTTGGGCCCTATAGTCTCTCTCTCTCGCAAGGACTCAGCTCTGCCCTTGTCTCTAGCACCCAGAGACAATACAAAAGCAAAGAAGAGTTGTGGCTGTGTTTCAAGAACACTTGTGTTTTAGTTTGCTAAAGTCTGCTGGCTTTTACGATGAGAATGTATTAGCTTACACACTTATATTTCTGAGGCTGTGAAAGTGTCCAAATCAAGGCATCATCAGGCGATGCTTTCTCTCCGAAGACAGATGTATGGCGGCGTCTCCCTTCTCTTCCCCGTCTCATTGCTCCAGCTTCTGCCTTCCTCTCTCTCAGGCTCTCTTGATTGCAGCTCCTTGCTCTCATGGCATTCTCTTTGCTCCTGTGGTTTTCTTTCTGACTCTGCGGCCTTCTCTCTCTCGGGCTCCATTTGGCTTCTGGAACCTTCTCTCTCAGCTTGGGGGTGGGGGGTGGTTCTCTCTGCCTCTCTCTTCTGGGTTCATCCCATTTTGAAAGGGCTCCAGGGGTCAAAGTTGAGGTAGGGAAAGACAGAGTTAATGCTTAATTATTAAAGAGTTTCTGTTTGGGATGATGGAAAAGTTTGGTAATGGATGGTGGTGATAGTAGCACAACATGGTGAATGGAATTAACACCAACTGAATTCTATATCTGAAAGTGGTTAAAGGGGGAAATTTCAGGTGGCATATATGTTGCTAGAATTTTAAAAAGAAAAAACCCATAGGTCTGTACAACACAAATAGTGAACCCTAATGTAAACTATGGACTATAGTTAATATTCTCTCATCAGTTGTAACAAAGGGACCACCCTAATGCAAAATGTTAAAAATGGGAGCTGGTATATGGGACCTCTGTATTTTCTGCATGGTCTTTCTGTAAAACTACAACTTCTCTAATGAAAACTTTAAAAAAGAATCTTTACTCAAATTTCACCTTCTCAGCAAGGCCCTCTGTAGCCACCTGGTTTAAAATTCAACGCCATTCCAACACTTCATTCCCCTTCCTTCTTCAGATGGCATGAATGGGCCAGCAGGAGGTGCCAATGGGCGGCCCATGGGCCCCTTTTACCCAGGAGCCATATATTTTACTTGGCCTGCACAGGGCTTTTAAAATGTGGAAATTTCGCCTGAATTTATCATTTAATTTAATTTTACTTAATTTAAATTTAAATAGCCATGTGCGGCTGTGGCTCCTGCAGAGAGAGTGCAGCTGGAGGTTCTGCTGCTTTAGAACATATCTAAGGGACCCTGGTACCTGGGGTGGGTGGGGATGGCAGGATGGTGCTTTAGAGAAGGAGTCACCATCTCTCTCTCCCTTACTAGGAGGCAGCTCCAGAAAGGTCCCCGGCCCGCTGGTCTCCAGGCCCCGGCTTCTGCTCCACCTCTCCCACCCTGCTCTCCTCCCTCCCCAGCAAACACCCCTGGGGAGGGGCAGCCAGCAGGTGCCTTGGGCAGGACTCTTTCTGCTTCACACCTGCTCTCCTCCCCAGCACAATAAACAGGCCCAAAGGTTAATGAAGGTGAGATAAATGGGAGACACTTGGAAGAGAATTAATCAATCTGAGGTTTCTACCCCCCACCCCCCAGCATGATTCATCCCTTCAGAGCCACCTGTCGCCTCGCTGGTCTCACAGATTGCATTTTACTAAAGAGCAGACACTACAAAAAGTCTTTATACACCAACAATAATATTTAGAACCATAGAATGTCAAAGCTGGAGGGAACCTTCAAGAGCAACTGGCTCAACACCCTTATTTTATGGATGGGGAAACTGAGGCTGCAGATAGGCTCTTTCTGCAGGACTGGGGTGTGGAAATTAGACTGTTTCCCTCCTGTAACTGATTGGAAGCTGGAGGGCGAGTCCCAGACAATCCCAAGAGACTGAGCCAGGGGTTGTCTTCAGAGACGTGTGCCCTGTCATCTGAGCAAGCTGTGGGGGTGCTGGGCCCAGGGAGAACGAGAGCTGGGGAAGATGAGGTCAGCCACAGATGTGGACCCCACCTTCAGGACAATTATCAGAGCAATCTCCAGGGCCCATGGCAGGAGCCCATTACTTCAGCAGGGTGAATCCAATTTACAGACCTGAGAAGAAAGAAAGGATAGAAAACAATGGAACATTGGCTGGTTAGCCAGTGGCAGCACTGGGACTAATCCCCAAATCTTCTGACCCCCCTCACCTCCAGTGCTCCCTCAACCATGCCACCCTAAAGAATTGGCTACATATTTTGAAACTGCTTTCCTGTCTAGAGCTGTGTTTAACTGTAGATGTAATTATAGTAACTGTGATTTATTGAGCTAATGGTTTTGCAGGTCATTATGTCGCTTGATACCCATGACAATGGCATCAACTAGATTTTCTTGTACCCATTTCACAGATGAGGAAACAGACTGAGGGAGACCAAGCAACTTACCTAAGGCTACACTGCTAGCAGATGGCCGAGTGAAGTTTGGGCTCAGGTCTGTTGGACGTCAAAGCCTCAGCTCTTGTAAGCCCTGTGAGTGTAGCAGGATCAGCTCTCCAGCTCCATTTGAAGACTCGAAACTTAAAGGTTGAGTGTCAGCCTGGGGACACAGGGCTTGTTAGTGGCATGGAGGACAGAACCCAGGATGCCTACCTCTGAGCTCTGTGCTTCCTCCAGAGACCAGGCTTTTCCTGTCTCCTGTGTCCTGGTCTGGGAGCCATTTCTCTCTTTTGACTAGGTGACTTTACAATTTGTTTTATTTTTGGTAGGTGGGGAGGGGATCTCTCCCTGCAGTGATCCCAAGAGCCGCCTAGATGGTGAATATTGATGTGGGAACCACTATCACAGGCAGGTTTCTGAGTCATTCCTGAGGCCAGACCCCTCCTTGACTGGCATCCCTGGCCAAAGTGCGCTGCCTTGCCCTTTTGGCCGACATGTGGGCTGGGAAGGGAGGTGCGGCTCCCAGCAGTCTGCCTGGGAAAGGTTAGGGCTCCATGTAGCATCCTCCATGAATGCAGGTCCGCTCCGTGGAAACGGGTGTCTGAGCAAAGAGCACTCACGCCTGATTAATAGGTACACTCTTTATCTTGAGGGGGGTGGGTCCAAGGGCTGTTAATCACCCGCCACCATGCCCCAATGGGAGCCCAAGAGGGCCCACGCCCTCCTGGGAGGGGCTGCCGCACGGAGAACCCTCAGGTGGGCAGAGCCACCCGTCTCCTGTCCATCTCAAGTCCCCAAGACCCTGAGTGGACTAGGAGGTCCTTACCTGGGGGGCTCATCCTCCTGCCCCCCACCCCACTGGCCCGGCCCCCTAGAGACACCAGCTCAGTGCTCAACCCTGGATGACCAGGGATAGAGAGTTAAAAGTGGCAAGAGGCTGGACACACCGGGAGCAAAATTATACTTCACCCCCTTTTCTGATGGAATCAAAGGAGATACTATTTTCTTTTATTTGTGTGTTTTTTTTAATTGTGGTAAAATACATATAACATGAAATTGACCATTAGTGACATTCAGTACATTCACGATGCTGTGCAACCATCACCACTATCTAGTTCCAGAACGCTTTTATCACCCCAAAAAGAAACCCCATACCCAATAAGCAGTCGCCCCCCATTCCTCTCTCCCCCTGACCTCTAGTAACCATTTGTCTGCTTTCTGTCTTTGTGGATTTGCTTGTTCTGGGCACTTCATATAAGTGGAATCATGCAATATGTGGTCCTTTGTGAGTGATGTCTTTCACTCAGCATACTTTTTTCAAGGTTCCTCCACACTGTAGCATGCATCAGAACTTCCAGTCTTTTTATGGCTGAATAATATTCCAAGGACATACCACATTTTGTTGATCCAATCATCAGTTGACAGATATTTGGTTTGTTCCACCTTTTAACTATTGTGAATAATGCTGGTATCAACATTTGTACACAGGTTTTTGTTTGAATGTGTTTTCGACAAAAGGCGTATATTGCTTAATATCTTGGAAACAAATCCATTTAGTTCTTTGCTATCCAATATGGTAACCTCTAGCTACATGTGGCTATTAAAATGTAAATAGTAAGTAATTAACATTGAATAAAATTTTAAAAACTCAGTTCCTTAGGTGCACTGGCCATATTTCAAGTGCTCAGGAACCATCTGTGGCTAGTGGACACCATCTCGAGCTATGCAAATCATTGCAGAAAGTTCTATGGGTTGACTCCTATTTAAAATGTACTACTGTTCTGGAAATCCTGCCAGCCCTTCAACCGTCAGGCCAACTCCTACAGCTCTTCAGTAACAGGGCCTTCCTCATCTCTCCCTTTCCTGAACTTGAGCTGCTCTCTGAGTACAGTCACTGCCTTGCTTTCCTGCTCTTTTTCCTCTCTACTCCAAGGCAGTTGAAGTTAGAGCTTTCGCTTGGTCCCTAATTGGCATACTCTGATGGAGGCCTCTCCCCCAGCTCTCAGCATTGCGGCCTCGTTGCACCCACCACCTGCCCCCTAACAGCGAGCCCCTTACCCCTGGTGGGGCCTTGGTGTCACAATGGAACCCGGTGTCAGCAGACATCTGGGCTGTGGCCTGTGAATGCAAATGCAGTCACATCATCCTTGAGTTCTCTGAGTTCCTGTTTTGCCCCTCTGCATTTGTCCACCTCCGCCAAAGCGTCTTCCCCAGGGCGTCCTGTGTACATCTGCATAGGGGGTGTCATGTCCTCATGGGGTCCCCTGTGCCCCTCTGCTCTCCCAGCAGCCCTTGTGGATGTCTATGGCCCACGCAGACCCGCAGAGGGTCCTTTAGTGGAATGCCACTCTCCACTGAGGGAGGGGAGGCTGGGGTGGATCTCTGGGTTCAGCCTTTGCACGTGATGGCTGGGGTTCAGGGTGTGTTTGGACCACTGGACTCTTGAAACAAGCCAGGACACCCCGAGAAGGCCTGTGTCTGCAGGTCTGGGTCCGGCAGTCCTCAAACTGCTGGCAGAGAGGTTGGAACGGCAAGGCAGAGTTGCCTGTTGGACAGAAAGAAAGCTTTCCCCTTGATAAACTCACTTTGCAGAGCCATGGAGGTATAACCTAGCAGGGGTTATTCCAGTTCCGCTGTTTGACAAAGAAACGGAGGGCCCAAAACCTGATTGGTAGCAAGAGCAGAGAAGGAACCCCAAAGAGCCTTGAGTCACCCTACTGCTGCCTGTCTCCCCAGCCTCCTCACTCGCCTGGAGTGGCAGGAGCCTCCATTCCCCGGTGCAGCCAGCAGGGACCAGAAGGTCAACACAGGGGAGAATAGAAACTAGAGACATGGCTCAGCACAGGAAGCAATGAGGTTTCATCTGGCCCTAAGGCAGATGTATTTAAACAGCTGGCTCATGTGCAGAAGAACAAAGAGGTTCAAATCTCTGCTCTTCCTTTTGGTACTTTGGGGCAAGGAACAGACCTAGCTTGACCCTCAGTTTCTTCATTTGTAAAGTGGATCCAGTATTTCCTGCTCTCTGGGGTTCTTAGGAGATTGAAGTATCCCTGGCACACAATCTTGCCTACAGCAGGCACCCCTTGTGCTAGCCCTTCCTTTCCTTTGTGGAGGTTGGTTTTGAGTCCCATCCCTCCCCATCCTATTTGGGCTGGGTTTGGCACAGATTATGAGCTGGGCACTGCTGAGTTCTGGAAAATTGGGAGGGCGGGGTTTAAAGATAAATAAGACAAGGTCTGTGACTTCATGGAACTCGCAGATGAGTAAACAGATGGTTTAAGCAAATGGTTATGTTAAAACCGAGATCATATCGATCTTGATTAGCCTTCACTTTTTAGCTTTGGACTAAATCTTATGGCTTCTTTTGAATCTTATTTCTGTCTTCAAATATAATAGCCATTCCACCTTTCTTTCCTTTATCTGCAAATGTAATTAATTAATGTTTTTTTTCAGTCTCTTGTCCCTGTCATGTCCAAGATGGTGAAAAGAACAAAGCAGAGAACAGAATTCCATGGCATCCCAGAAAGACCTCTCCAAGTTGGTTTCAACATGTTCATCAACCCTGTGGTCGTTTGACCAGTTCAAACTGTGCATCGCCCTACACCTTTTTAAGTTTTATAATGCTTTGTAATCAAGTAATTCATTTTTATATACGCGCACTCTTATAATAGTACATGCATGCATAAATAAAACTATTTCAAACATATTTTTACAACAGTCCCATTTTGCTCATCCTTCTCCTCCCCAATCTTCTACTCACCACGTCCTTCCCCCCACCTTCCCGCCCAGTCCTTTTCCAGGTAACCTATTTTAATAAACTGGTATGTGTTGTGTGCCCTTCTATGCCATTCTATATTTTTGTTTATGCTCATATATAAATATATACATATATGCACACAGACATTTTTGGCTATTCTGTTAAATCTTTTGCATTACTTGGGTCATATTTTACTCAATGTTGTTTATCTTGCTTTTCTTACTCAATGATGACTTGTGAAAATCACTCCTGGTCAATTGCCCTAAACTTATGCATCCTTTTAAATGACTGCATAACAGACTATGATATGGAAAATACTTTATTCAACTATTCCTAATTAATAGGCATTTACCATTGTGTTTTTTTGCAGGGTTTTTACTTCTACAAGCCATGAATATTCTTGCATATATGTCATTATGCACTGGTCCTTTTATTTCTATGGGACAAATTCTGAGCAATGAGATTGTCCTTAATTTTAATATTTTAATTTGAATAGATGTTGCCGGATCATTTTTCCAAAAGGCCATGATAGTTCAGATTTCCACATCCAAGCCAACAGGAGGTGCTCCCAGCCTTTTAATGTTTGTGTACCTGACAGGTATAAAGTGACACCTCATTGTTATTTTAATTTACATTTTCCTGACTACTTCAGAATTTAGGTATATTTTGTTTGTGGACTATTTAAATCTGTTCTTCTGGATTGTTTCTCAGTTTTATACCAGTTGTTTGTCCCATTTTTGTCAGTTTGCAAGAACCCTTTATATTTATATATTTAATCTGCATTGCAAATGTTTTACCAAATCCTTTATGTGTGCATTGACTTAATATATGGTTTCTCTTGCCATACATATGTTTTGGATTGCTCTGCTTTTTTTTTTTTTTAAGGAGGTACCAGGGATTGAACCTTGGACCTCGTACATGGGAAGCAGGCACTCAGACCACTGAGCTTCACCCACTCCCGTCTGCTATACTTTTAAAATCTTCTGCTGTCCCAGTTTCAATTTGGAAAGTCACCCGAAGTCTCCTAGTTTTTATTGAGGAATTTTTATTTGAAAGTTTTCTCACATTTAAATCTTCAAGTCACCTGAAATTTATTTTTGTAAATAAAATACAAAATTTATTTCCCCACAAATTGAAATACCACATTTATTGTGTTTTAAATTTTCATTTATTTCATAATATATTTCTGTTTTTTCTATTCTGTCCACAGACCTATTCACCTATATGTATGCAAATAAACTAATTTCTTTATAGGAACTTTATAGCATGTTGAGGTATTTGGTAAGATAAGTCATCATGCACTGTTCTTCTTATTCAAAATATCTTATCTAGTCTTAGACTTTTAAAATTTTATTCAATTCAAATAACCCTATTGGGATTCAAATTGGAATTGCATTAAATATAGATACTAATTATGGAAGAATCAAAATTGATAAGATACTAAATCTCTCCATCTGAAAACATTTTATCTCTTTCAATTTGTTCAGATCTTATTTTATATTCTTTGATAAAATTTTAGTTTGCTTCATCTTGGACTTATGCCTTTTTTGCTAACTTTATTCCTAAGCATTTTAAAGTTTGTGTGTAGAATACTTTCTCTCATTTTCTTTTCTCAAATTCATTTTTAGGATAGAAGAAAGCTATTGATTTTTGTATATTTATTTGATATCCTGCCACCTTGCCAAGTTGTCTTATACATTCTAGAAATTTTTTCTTTTAGGGTCTATTGAGTTTTCTAGGAGTGCATTCATTTCCTCAGCAAAAAGAGAACATTTTATCTTTTTATATAATGTTTATATTATTTTTGGGGACTCATTGCTTTTACTAGATCAAAATAAATGAATAGTCACAATGAGAGTAGATCCCTATCTAGTTTCTGATTTCTAATTTAAATATTTTTAGGGATTTAGCATTTAGGACAATATATGATTTTGTTTTACATTATATAAAACTTAAGTAATATAATATTTAAGTCTTTGTTTATTATACTGTATTTTGCTTGGGTAATTTCCCTGTTTTACTATTTTACTTTGGTTTTAATTAAGAATGTCTGCAGAAATTTACCAAATGTTCTTTCATCATTTATTAATGGGATTGTGTAACTCTTTCGTTTAGTGTATTGATGTACTGGATTATGCTGATATAGTTCCAGATATTAAACTAGTCTGCATTCTTTGAATAAACCCTACTTGATTATAGCATTTTATTCTTTTGAAACATTGCTGGAGTCTACTCCTTAATAGTTTCTTTTTTTTTTTAAAGATTTATTTATTTTATTTTATTTATCCCCCCCTTGCTGCTTGTGCTGCTGTGTCCA